>WEKW01016913.1:0-45812 GCA_013389905.1 Sula dactylatra
CTCTTGAACTGCCTGTTTACTGTGTTATGATCACAAGTTTCCAAGACTTGGAAACCTAGGAGTTATTCAAGAGCTCCATGTTCAGCAACTGTGTCATGCTGGGACATTGGTTTAGGTCAGGTTGGGAAAGCATGCGGCCAAGTGTATTTCCAATGCTATGGGCTTTTTTGCAAACATCTGGGTTTCTTCTGATCTGCTGTTGAACAGCCTGACCTTCCCCAGTTTAGGAGCTACAGTAGGCTGCAGAACAGTGTGTTGTAAGGCATTCAAGACTGCACAACTGAGTCATGAGCAACTTGTGATTTGTTTTCCTAGGTGAATGCTGTTCTTAACATACACCAGTAATGTAAATTTTTTTCTATCAAGTCTTATTAAATCAATGTCACTGTGTATATACCAGGATCATGTCATGCCTCCTTTGTTTCTTCAGTATCTTTAAATGGTTTGTTCAGAATGTTGTGATGATAACTAATGACAACTAATGATGCACAAGGGAATTTTCTCTGCTGCGTCTATGTAGAATTTGACTGGCTTTGGGTCATGCTATTACATCATAGTTTTCTGTATACCATAGATGGATTTGCAGCCGTGCAAAAAATCACAGAATTGTGAGGTTGGAAGGGACCTGTGGAGATGGTCTAGTCCATCCTGGTTTCTCAGGACCATGTCTGATCAGGTTTTGAGTGCTTTCAAGGACGGAGGCTCTACAAACTGATGTCTTAACAGTGCTGACTAGAAAGGAAAGATTACCTTCCTCAACCCACTGGCAACTGTCTACCTAATGCAGCCCAGGCTGCTATTGGCCTTCTTTGGTACAAGGGCTCACTGCTGACCTATTCTTCAAATTCGGTGAAAATGGTTACACCATTGCTTTGGACAGTGTATTGCTTTTCCTTCATAATTAGTTACTGTCCAACTCTCAAGGCCAATGACTTTTTCCCCTGCAAATTGATCTAGTTTCTTCCTCTCAATCCCAGAGAGGCATGGAAAAGAAATAATTTCCGAACTTTTTCCATACTGGAATGGCATTGCTTCCGTTTTTTTGTTCTTTTGGGTTTTTTCCTACTGCCCTGCCCTAAATGAGCTATCTTTTTAAAAATACTTTAATAGGCTGTGTTTTTTTTAAACCTCCTATTCTTGTTTCTTTTCTGCTCCTTCTCTAGTTTGAGATATAGTTGTTCTATAAGGCTTGATAGGTAGGGCTTCAACTAAGACAGCAAGAGTATGGTATGGACTAGAATGTACCTCTGTGGTAGCTTACATGTGACCTTGTTTTATTGGTGTTACGACATTGACTTACATATGGTTGGTATGTTGTAATTAGCTGATCCTTCTTTGCACTTAATCATTAGAGCTTGTCCTTTGAGTACTTTCCACTTTGCAGTTTTGTGGGGTACCATCCTATTGTTTCTTGGATTGTCTGTTAAGACAGTGAACTTAATGTGATGATGCAGTTGACCCAATCTTACATCATGCTGTGACCATTTCTCACCCTCTGCCTTGGTCCCATGGCTTCCCCAGCTTTGACTTTGGCATTTGTTGAAGCCCTTGCTGAGCTGACTCAGACTAGAAGAAAACAGTTCAGGGATGTGTAAGGAGACCTGAACTGACCTCTTTTCCATATTCCTTCCCACCCCTTGGAAAGCTTTTTGGGGTTGTTTTTGGTTTTGGGTGGTTTTTTCCTCCAGATTTGCTGGTTAAATTAGTTTGACAATGAAGGGCCAGATGAGCTGTAGTCTCATGCAAGAACTGAATAGTAGCCAGCCAGGCATGCAGGTGGAGGAGGATTCGGAGAAATGGGATTACTCTTTTGGCAACAGCAAGTCATTAAAGTTCATCAGTGAAATTGAGTCAGTTTATTCAAATGTAAATTCTTTTCCTGCCTTCCAAAGCATTTTTCATGCCTTAATGCAATTCATGTGTAAGTAGTCTATATTCACACTTAATTTTTTAAAGTTGTATAGAACTGGGCCCATGGCAGCACTTGAGACGTGCTCAGATTTTAGCAGCAAATAATGTATACTTCCAAGTTACACAAGAAGTTAAACAGTCTTTATCTCAAGGCAACTTTATCTAGATTATGTTCCTTTAGTTTGCTAATACGAATGTCACATGGGTCAGTGTGAAGAGTTTTAGTGAGGTAAAGAGGTGGTGGTTCTGGTTTCACTAGACTAGAAGGGGGTTGAACTGACTTCTGTCCTTAATGGAAAAAAATGTCAGTAGTTTATTAACTTGTCCTTTCCAAGCTTACATACTTATGCTTTGTCTCACCCGTACCTTTCTAAGCTTCTGAATCCTCACTTCCTCATCTCAGTAAAACAGGTGTTTTTGACTTGTGTTCTTGGTCCTCCTAGTGTTCTCTACTCTTCCATGAGGTGATCTTTGGCTCATTTCTTAAGTATTCCAAGGGAAATTTTATTGGTAGTACTGATGTGAATAATATTTAGTTTTTAACATTTTATTTGATAGATATGTGTTTATTTCAGTTCTAGAAATGCACCTTTCCAGGACTTCATTTCTTGTTAGAGGTAACTTGTTAGTACTATTCCATTGCAATACTGGAAAAATGAACGTTTCCAAGCCTGTGGATTCATGAACTTAAAAGGCACAATTAAACCTTTGCATTCTTCCATACTGAATGAGATTGCCTCAGGCCAAAAGCAGGTTGTTGAAGATCTGAGAGATACCCTAAATGCATATGAAGTAACCAAAGCTATTGAATGAAGCAGTAAAATTAATAGATTTTTTTCTTTTCAAAAATGTCAGAAAATGAAAAGGCCAATTGTTTTTTCCAGATCCTTTACTGAGAAAGGACAGGTTTTGACAGATAGCTTTTCATATTCAGTGACCCTGATTATCAGGCCATACACCTGGCAAAAGTGTTGATTCTGTTTCATTTGAAGTCTTCTTGCCAGGTTTATGTGTGGGTGCATGGTGTGGGGAGATTTTTTTATGGTTTTTTTTCCTCATGATGAACATGAGGAATCATCAGCACTGGGGAGAATTCTGGGAAAATAGCTTTTTGGTTTTTACTCAAAAGCTTTGACTCTGGATGCTTTGAATATAGCTGCATTTGCTGATTTAGTTTGTGGTCTGCTTTGGCTTCTAAAATATCTATTTGCAGCATCCTGAAGGGTTTTCTTTTTATGAGAAGTTGCTTAGGCTATTTTTAGAGAAGTTTCTAAAGAGAAGGTTTTCCCTGAAGAGAAAGTTATGGCTTGCTTTCTATGATGAAAGTAGCTGAAGTCCAGAGTGGAGTTATTTATTCCTAGGAATTACTGCAGTAGAGGTTTCCAGAAAGTACCCATAAGTTGATGAAGAAGGAATACAAGAATTCAGCCTTTTTATAGGTAGTTCCTTCAGAGATGTTTGCCTGTGAGGAGAGCGTGGAGCAGGGTTGCTGCTGCCTCTGCCAGTCTCATGTTTAATGTCTGTGTGCTGCCGCCATACAGCATGCCTTGAACAGCCTTATTTTCTAAAACTAGAAAGCTTTAGAACAAAACTATATTGACTTTTTCTATCTTTCCCATGTGCAAACAGTCTAGGAGGATTTGCAATTACAGAGGCTTTACAAGAGTCGCAGGGAGGGAAGAATATTGCCTCCTTTTCCTAGGGGAAGACGTATTGCAAAGCTATTCAAAAGCTAACTTTAGCCTAGAGTTGTGGTTTAACCCCAGCTGGCAACTAAGGCCCACAGAGCCGCTCGCTCACTTCTGCCTTGGGTGGGTTGGGGGAGAGAATTGGAAGGGTAAAAGTGAGAAAACTCGTGGGTTGAGATGAAGACAGTTGAATAGGTAAAGTAAAAGCCATGCAAACAAGCAAAGCAAACCAAAGAATTCATTCACTCCTTCCCATGGACAGGCAGGTGTTCAGCCATCCCCAGGAAAGCAGGGCTCCGTCATGCATAACAGTTACTTGGGAAGACAAATGCTATCAATCCAAACATCCCCCCTTTCCTTCTTCCCCCAGCTGTATATGCTGAGCATGATGTTATATGGTGTGGGATATCCTTTGGGTCAGTTGGGGTCAGCTGTCCCAGCCGTGTCCCCTCCCAGCTCCTTGTGCCCCCCCAGCCCCTCGCTGGTGGGGTGGGGAGAAGAGAGAAAAGGCCTTGGCTCTGTGTAAGCCCTGCTCAGCAGTACCGAAAAGATCCCTGTATTATCAACACTGTTTCCAGCACAAATCCAGAACATAGCCCCATATTCGCCACTATGAAGAAAATTAACTCTATCCCAGGCCACAACCAGCACACCTAGTGAAGCTAGTCTGCTTCCCACATCAAGGAAGTGGAAGGCTTCTTCTGTGGGAGACAGTCTGTAGCATCTGAAGGTATTTTTTAGTGTGACTTGCTGCCTAGAAGAGCTCATCTCTCCTGGGTTATCTTCGCTGACTCCTAAGCAGGGCAAGTCACGTTCCTGCAAGTCCAGCTTCCGTGAATACTCCTCTTAAAATTCCTGAACTGAGTTGAAGAATCTGCTCTCAGCATTTGAAGTAGTATTATTTTCTCCATAAGAGGTACTTTTGGGTTTTGCACATAAAGTAAGTATTGTATTTAAAATTTTAGAGACATTGCTATGATTTATTTCCATTCTGCAATCAGCTAAGAGTTTGTATATGCTATATAGGATTCCTCCAGTTTCTGACCTTTCCCAAAGTCACGTTCTTCTGTAAGAAAAAAATTCAGGTAAGTACAAAAGACACTAGAGGACATTCACAATACTGATCATGTTATTTTAGTCTGCTTTTCTCTTCTGACTTCATCCTTTTATCTCGTGAGAACAGCATTAGCTACTGTGAATCTTTGTTTTAAAGGTATTATGGCTTCCAAGAATAAAAAGAAAATACTTCTTAGAATAGCTTTTTTAGTAAGATTTGCCACAACTTGGTTTATGTTTGAGTGCTTCGGTATAGCTTCTGTAAATGGAATTTTTGTTGGTGCCAGCATGCTGCTAATGGTAGCAACTGCCTCAAGGTGAAATCCAATTACTGTCTCAGAAAATTCACACTTTTAAGGGCTTTTTTTTTTTTTGTTTGAGGACTGGAAAATATTGCATCTGTTTTAGTGTAACTTGTTGGTTTAGTTGGATGGTTGGAAGAAAATAACTTTCCAGGATTGGAATAATGTATTTTAAATAAAATATATTTAGGCATTTAATTTTGCAGGTATTAATAGGTATAATTTTGTTCGTTATTTTGTCATGTCTGCAGAAAAAGTTTGAGAAAGGATCATGATCTTTGTCCTCTGTCTCTATGCATTGTTTTTCACCTGAACTACAGAATCATAGAACGGCTGAGGTTGGAAGGGACCTGTGGAGCTATCTGGTCCAATCTCCTTGCTCAAGCAGGGCCATCTAGAACTGTTTGCCCGGGACTGTGTCCAGACAGCTTTTGAGTATCTCCAAGGAGGGAGACTCCACAACCTTTCTGGGAAACCTGTGCCAGTACTGGGTCACATTCACAGTAAAATAAGTGCTTCCTGATGTTCAGAGGGAACCTCCTGTGTTTCAGTTTGTGCCTGTTGCCCAGTGGCAGGACCAGAGGCACCACTGGAAAGAGCCTGGCTCCGTCCTTTTTGCACTCTCCCTTCAGGTGTTCATATACATTGATAAGTCCAGGCTGAACAGTCCCAGCACACTCAGCCTTCTCTCACAGGAGAGACGCTCCAGTCCCTTCACCTCTGTGGCCCTTAGTTGGACTCTCTCCACTCTGTCCATGTGTCTTCTGTACTGGCTAGCCCAGAACTGGATGCAGTACTCCAGGTGTGTCCTCACCAGCGCTGAGCAGAGAGGAGGTATGGCCTCCCTTGATTTGCTGGCAATGCTTTGTCTAATGCAGGCCAGGCTACTATTTGCTGCCTTTGCTGCAGGGGCACATTGCTGACTCCTCTTCAACTTCTCCACCACCAGGACCCCCAGGTCCTTTTCTGTGTATGACAGCACGACCCCCTGGTCTATCAGCCATTCCTTGCAGTTTTGCGTCACTAGCGAACTTGCTGAGGGTACACTCTGCCCCATTATCCAAATCATTAATGAAGACATTAAACAGGACTGGACCCAGTATTGACCCCTGGGGTACACCAGTAGTTACTGGCCTCCAACTAGACTGTGCAACTGATGATCACCCTCTGGGCCTGGCTGCTCAGCCAGTTTTCAGTCCACCTCACTGTCTGCTTTCCAGGCCATGTATTGACAGCTTATGTATGAGGATCTTACAGGAGACAGTGTCAAAGGCCTTACTGAAGTCCAGGCAGACAATATCCACTGCCCTCCCATTGTTGATCAGGCCAGTCACTTCGTCAAGCTGGTTAAGCATCACTTACCCTTGGTGAATCCATGCTGAACACTCCTGGTGATTTTCTTGGTGTTCATATGCCTGGAAATGGTTTCCAGGATTAGCTGTTACATCCTTAAATTAAAAAGGTTCGACACATTCTTCTTAATTCGAGGAACTAGCCAAAGTAACTTCTTTGAGAAAGTTGTCAAGCCCCATTTAGCATGCTCTTCGATTGTTATTTCTCAGACCTCTGTTTACATTATAGCATGAATGTTGATTTGATGTGTGTTAAAGTAGTTACCAGGATTTTGTTGGGCTTCTCCTGGGGTTTTTAGTCTTCAATATCTTCATTTCCATTGCCTGTGCCAGTTTGGCTAAAGCTAGCAAGGGTCTACCAATCTATTGCACTTAACGCTTTGATCATCGTCTGTGTAGATGAATGTCACATCAGGCACTTCTAGACATGGCCAGCTCAAGACTCCTGCACAATTTGGGCCTTTTCCTGTAGACAAAGTGACCTGAAGTTGTCTTTATTTCAGTGTTTTAGTGCTTTGCATTCATGTATTTATCTTGTAAACCTTGAGGGTAAAGTAACCACCCTGGGGAATAAATCAGATGATGCAAAGTGGCTGTTTTAGCCCCTGTTGTAGCCCCACTGTCTCACTGTCCTGGTTTTGGCTGGGATAGAGTTAATTTACTGTAGCTGGTACAGTGCTGTGTTTTGGATGTAGTATGAGAAAAATGCTGGTAACACACTGTTTTAGTTGTTGCTAGGTAGTGCTTACACTAGTCAAGGACTTGTCCAGCTTCCCATGCTCTGCGAGGTGCACAAGTAGCCAGGAGGGGAGGGGGCCCAGCCAGGACAGCTGATCCAAACTTGTGAAAGGGATATTCCATATCATGAGACATCATGCTCAGTATATTAGTTGTGGGGAGTTGGCTGGGGGGCTGTGATCGCGGCTCGGGGATGGGCTGGCATCGGTTGTGGGTGGTGAGCAATTACATTGTGCAACACTTGATTTGTATATTCTATTATTATTTTTATTATTATTACTACTATTTTGCTTTATTTCAATTAATAAACTGTTTTTATCTCAACCCGTGAGGTTTTTTCTTTTACTCTTCCAATTCTCTCCCTATCCCACTGGGGGGAAGTGAGCAAGTGGCTATGTGGGGCTTAGTTGCCAGCTGGGGTTAAACCATGACACTCTTCTGAACATCAACAATATTTGAGTTTTAACTGTTACTTTTAGCAGCTTTTTCTAATGAGTTGGTGAACTCAAGCAAAAAGTCTTACAAGAATGGGACACAAAACTTGAGTTACCGCTTGGATTAACAATATGCTAAGACAGAGCCCTGAATTTGTCATATGAAAAATGGAAAAGTTTGTCTCTTAGATCTGAATTAATGTGACTGTACTAATCCCAAATTTGAGTACCTATGGGTGCTGTACAGGTAGCAAAGACTGCAGGAAATTAGATATACATTTTTTCAGTATACAGATAATCTGCATACTGCTTTGCTTACACAGTGCACAAAAGAATTGGGTAAACTAAGGTTTGTAAATATCTAAGCTTATGATGAAACTGATTTCTACTAATCTCTACTGGAATTCTTTTTTCTCCCTAAAATGCTTAGTTGAGCAGCAGATGGAGATAAAGAGTACTTATAAAGATAAATTGTAGCTTGTTTCTAGTTTTTTTCTGTCTTTTTAAATAAGCAGCTCATATTTTTATGGCTGGTTAAGATCAAAGACCTGATACATGTGCGGTGTTAAAGGCCAGCTATTGACAAGGTCAGTCTATGCAGTCTATACTTTGTTATCCTGCATGATGTTTTTTTAATAGTAAAATTAAAGAAACCAAAACATTAACATTCCACTGCCCCAAATCCTCTGCTGCAATATCCTTTCTCCCTCATTGTTTTCCTTTGGAGAAATAAATTTTAACTTTGTTGACAGCTCCTGAGTCTTCCAACAACGCTCTACAAAGCTTCACTACAGGCCTGACTGGGCCCCCAAACCCAAAAAACTGTCGCCACTACAGATATACATGCAAGATAACAAATGAGTAAAAGTAAACCTTATTTTCTGGTGTTTGAGAGACCACAGTATGCCTGGAATTTCCAAGCACACAGACACTGTGTAACTTGTAGTAAATGTGGTGATAGACGATGGATTTATCTATCTTGGTACACAGAAGTGACTTGGACACAGTGAGATGTATCATGTGAAGTACCTGTAATAAGCAAAAGCTGCTAATACTTGGTTCTGTCCACTGCATGCAAGTGGGGTTTTTTTCTTGGAAGAACACTTCATTTAATGTTTAGACAGTTAGCATCTACTGTTGAAATATGCACTGTTTTGTGCTAGTTCCTGAACGGGTTTTTGTTGCTGTTGGCACATACAGGTGGGCAGTCGATCTGAAAACTAGCTGGAAATGCTACAAGAGGGTATGGCATCAACAGCTTTTCTGTATAATATGTAACTAAGAGTTGCCACATAAGTTAAAAGTAATGGCTTTAAGGATTGAAAAGATTTGTAGCTTCTTTTTAAAGGTAGAGTGCATTCTTCAACATCAGTCTTTTATGCTCTTCTGTTTTCTCTAGCAAAGAGCTAAAGCTAGTGCTGTGGCAGGGTTTAAAACACTACTGCATTTGTACACCGGATTAGAAACCAGAAATTCTTGCATGCTGGTGTTGGTCTCAACAGATTTCACTATTTGTAGTTGAGTCACACAAAATCACTAACTTGTGTATAGGGTTGATGATCAAGCGCTTTTGGGAAGATAGTTTACTAAAAACCCAAGCCAGATGAGTTGTTTGGACTTCTCCTTGACATGCTCTAAAAGTCTCTGGTGAGCAAGGTAACCCCAGAAGTAAGATCTGCCTTTCCAAAATACATACCAGGGAATGGGGGAAATCCTACCTCTGAGTAAAACTGATAAGAAAATTTTTCATAGAAGAGATTTCAGTAGGAAAAAAGTAAATATCAGTTTTGTTGAGATAAGTAGGCACATTGTTTTTCTTGATGCTTTCTGACTTTGTTCTTTTTGGTATATTCTGTCCTTGCTTAATTAGTAATTAAAAGTTCTACCTGTTCATGGTGGTTGTTGCACAAAAAAATCTTGATCTAATTAAATTAGAACCACTGAAAACTTCGATAGCATTATCAAAGCTATTATTCTTTGAATTGGTTGAATTTCAGCTTTGGCATTTGTTCGGGGGTGTCAAATGCACGTGCAATCTATTCAAAGGCATGTCTATTATACTAATGATAGCAAAGAAAATTATTACAACTTATTTTTCCATTTTCCTGTGGATTTAAGGTCAGATTGTCTTTCTGTGGTTTGTGGAGCACACTGATATGATAATTAGTTGCAATTTAGTAATGGGCTATATTTTTGGCACAGTATACAGGAGCTCTGTATGCCACATGAAACAGCTTGTGGGAATTTCTATTTCAAAGCACCTAGTAGAGCTCCTGTTTGAGCCTGTGCTTAGCAGAACTGCTTCATGTGTGATAGACCAACTTCTAGCATAGTTTCAGATGTTTTTAAGACTTATCAGATCTTTGTTTGGGAAATGTCCTAATAACTATTTTACTTAAAATGTGCCTTTTCTTTCTTGATTTTAATCTGGGAAGTCAATTTTTACTTAGAGAAGTTGATAAGGAGATGATAGATTTAGAAATGATATTGGCAAAAGAATGGTAAGTGTGAAAGTTGATGTTTATATTTACGAAGATATTGTATGCTTACAAAGGAAGGATTATCCTACTCAAAATATGGGGAGGAGAGAGGGAGGGGGGAAATAAAGCAATCAAATTCGAAATAGTGTGGTTATCTGGGAAGTGGAAGCAAATGGCTATTAGATTTATTACTACTTTCCAGTGTTCTAAACCATTTTCTTAAATCCTGAAGGTTTTTGGTGTGGGTTTTTATTTGGAGGGGGTTGTTTTTTTTAATTTGGCTATCTCAGGAATACATGAACAAGATAGAACTTCATGAGGGATTTATTGTAGTAGTTTGGCTGCCAAGAAACCTATAGTTAATATGTCCGGTTTGAAGATTATGTTGATTACAGGAAAATGCCAGAGATTTTTGATGCAACTCTGTTCTTTACTGTTCTAGTTAATAACTCTGTGACTACTGTAGTTAAATCATTGACTACATGGTAAAAAGTTACAAGGGACCAGAGTGCAAAATGCTTTAGAAAATAAGCAGTGGGCTATTTTGGATCTTAAACTTGTATGAACAATTAAAAATATTACATGAAATACAGATTCTAACATAATTTCACTGAAAAATTTCTTGTCTTGCATGATAGCTGTTTCAGTGTATTGGTGTGCCTTCCTGTCTAGAAGTAGGCAAATGGCTGTAGTTATCTACACTGTATAATTTGACTTTGTATAATCATATTTAGTTTTTCAGAAGGGATGAAAAGTTTTCTAAGTGTTAAGTGTGAGAATTCACTCAAGAAATTTAAGTTTGAATCCTACTGTTTGAAGTAACAGTAATACAGTGTCTGAGGCTGTAGATAGGGATTCAGTATGAAAATTCTAGTTTACCTTTTCTTGCCTATCTTGCACTCATCTGGCATACTTCATAAAACCTTCATTGTATTGCAGTTGCCTTGCAGTGATACTTCCAGTATGGAAGTGGTCGAAGAACAAATTCTGTCTTTGATCAGGAAAAAACCAAATCCTTGTGTGGTGTAAGGGGATACTGCTCTGTAACAGGGTCTGCTTTTTCTCTTGAAATCTTAAATATGCCTTTTAGGATGCTTATGGAGGAATAGAAATTGGACTGTGTTTAAAAACTGGAAAGGATAAGATATAAAGTGATTAGAGAGAAATAGTTAAATAGTGCTCTTGATTATTTAAAAAAAAAACCAACCCAATCAACCAAACAAAAAAACAACAAAAAACCCTAAAACAAAAAAATAATTCAAATATAAACCTGACTGCTGTCATGCTTGGTTTGTAGCTCAAAGGTGTGTTTTTGTAAACTCTGTTTTAGATGAAGCTTTTAAAATTGACTAAATAGGAAAATTGTCTTTATAACTAATAGTTACTTTTGTGTAAATTTTAATATTATCTTGCTCTTTTTAAATGTTGCTCATGCATAGTTTGTTGTATTTGTAGTGTAGCAATGATCTAAAAAAACCCACATGGGTGTGACTGCTGTAAGGAGTTAGAGCTTTTGTCTTGCTGGCTGTGGCAAAATATGTTTGGTAACTATTTAAAGTCTGTTCATAGTTGCAAAGAAAGCTTCAGTGTGGAGTTCGTCTCACTTGACACTAGAGAATTGTATCCTGAAAGTAAGTCAGGAAGCTAAACTCCGTTGAGCTCGGGAGCAGCAGAAACACTGCTGATGTGGCGAGGCATGCTGGTGCCGCACAGCCCTCTCTTGGAGGGTTGTCTGTGCTCGGGGTGAGTCAGTTCACTAAACTGAATCAGCGAATGGTTCTTCAAAGGAATGCTATTTGCTAAAGATTACTGAAATAAATGTAGAGAACCCGCATTCCTTATGGACAGCACCAGACCTAACTTTCTGCTGTCACCAGTAACATACTGCCAACCAGCACATAATGCAACTGGACGATCAAACCCAAGCCTTGCAGGAAGATACAATCATTCATTTGCAGTAACCATTACCTATAATTTTCACGTTGTGAAGAGAATCTTTTGCTTTGTTCAGCAGTAGCTTAAAGGCTTTAAATAATTTTTTAGTTCTGAAATAAGGTTTGACACAATGTTAATGTTTTCTTGCAAAGGTTTTGAACTTTCCAAATTTTTCTGCTACTGCATGTTCTGTGCTTTCAGTGTTTGACAAATTTGACAGACTTTCTCTCCAAGAGAAACGCTGGAATCAGCAGAACAGAGGTAGACCTGTTATGTGCTTGTTGGAAGGTAATATACATAAGAGTTTGCAAGGGTAGCCTAAAAGAATCCTGCCATTCTGAGTTTTGTGTGCAGAGATCGAGTCATGGAGCAAGTAATAGCATGGGATTGGTATATTTTTTTTTACAGATAGACTAGGTAACTAAAATAATTCATTTCTAGGTTGTATCCTTAATGTCATCACTGAATTAACTTCGGTAAACTTTTTTCTTGTGTATTAAAGCATGTGGATAATTATGCACCAGCTGAGATTATGTGAAATTTTAATGTGATTTCTGAAGTACACCAAAGCATAAAAAAAATAACAGTAGTGCTATCTGCAACTTAATGGAATCTATTATTTGAAGTTCAGGCGTGTTAGTTTATTCAGCTCTGTACTTCAGATGTCAGGATAATAGGAACCTCTCTGTGGCCCTCAATTGATAGTTTTTGGTCAGCTGTATTAGAATTTAACTTCTTAAAAATGTGTGATGTTTCAAATGTATGAAGAGAAGGGCACGACATCGCTGAAATTATATTATCTTTACTTGAAGGTGGTGTAGAACTGTCAGGGCTAAGCTGGTTTTGAAACCAATGCGAGTTGGCTTATTAAGGCTGAGAGTGCCAAGGAAACCACATTATCCCTAGGCAAGCTGTAGTTTTCATATGTTAATACTGAATCAAGTAGTCTAGGAGATGGTAAACCTTCTGTACTAGCTAAAGAAAAATATATTGTTGTAATCCTGCTGCCCAAAGGGAAATAAATGAGTCCAAGTAAGTTTCATAAAACTTAAACCTGTGAATACTCCAAGAGGCCCCAGTTAAACTTGTTTTTAAACCTATTTTTTGTTAAAAATATGCACCATATGGTGTGCTAAAGGCTTGTCTTATATCAGTTGTTCATCTGCCTTTTTGCACTGCTGCAAAAGGGTGTGGGGTGGGAGCTTCTAAGGGTAAGGAAAGTTATACTTCTTGAATAATGTGTAACAAAAGCCAGGGGAGAAAGAACCTGCATGTAGCTACTAGCAGGCAGTGTCCTACTTGCAGGCATTTGAGGAGGGTGCTGCATTATCCCTTATGGAGGCTTTTAATGCTGCTCTTCCTCGAAGAAAAAAGTGCTGGAGCTTCTACTCTCTCAAACCTTGTGTTTTTACATCTTCTACAGTTTTGCCAATTATTAGGTAGTTTCTTATGAGATCTTAGTGCTCACTCTTTTCTTTTCTGCCATTTAGTATGTCTAAGGGACTGCCTATCCAGTCACATTCAGGAGAGTTGATACAATTAACTAAAGATGAGAAATTAATGCCTGTAAGTTAAAATGCATTATGCCCATTTGCAGAGGAGAAGATCGCCTTCATTTGATTTCCAGGTTGATCTTCCTGGAGGGAATGTCCTTACAAAAGTTTAATGTGCTTTAATTTATGTGTGCTGATGCAGTGCCTTTGGCTAACTTGTCGTCTTTCTCTTGTCTAATGGATCACCTAAATAGGGAGAGTCATGTCCTCTGACTGCTTGGTTATCAGATACTTCTTGTATTTTAGTTGTGCTTTTCTTGAGACCTACTTTTCATTTACGCTTATAGGTTTCTACACTACTCTGCTCACTTCCATCTTTGTTCAACATGAAGGGAGTGTGAGGAAAGATGTAATACTTCCTTATGTTGGTCATTTATACAAATGTGCGATAGTATAAATATAGTATAAGTTGGTCTTCATGGCAAGAATTGATGCTGTAGAAAAACTGTTCCCCAACCCAGGAATTTGCAGCCAAGGTTGTCATTTAATATGGGAAGTTCTTTGTGGCTGTGACGGTGTGGTTCCAAGTGCTAACTGTGTTCTGCAACATCCCACGAGCCCAAGATACGCAACTTCTCCCTGGACCTACTTCCTTTGGTTGCAAGTGGGATATGGGTTCCTCTTCAGGGTTCCTTCTCCTTTCCAGGGAGGGACCCTGCCTTTGGGAAACTGTGTGCTGACAGGGATGCTTGAGATGTGATTTTGGTCTGCTCTGTTGCTGGAGGAAGAGGAGGTAACATGTCTCACCAGCTAGTTGAAACGTCTCATTGCTGGTGTGCTCGACTCTGTAGCATGCTTTGACTCTGTAGCTCTCACTGGAGGTCCATTGTGGAGTGAGACAGCTTGGACAGGATGTGTTCTATGTTGCTGATGTCCTCAGCCAATATTTTAAGTCTTGCAGAATATCTGTGTCGATAAACTATGTAATCTGAAAACAGTTTGATCTTTTTTTCATTTTTTTCTTAAATTTTTGAAAGAAAAAGAACTTGTGAAAAGAAACATGTACAAACTACAGACCTATGGCAAAAAAAAATGAGAAAGTGATAAACGATAGCTTGTCATGAACCTCGAGCACCACATTGCACACTTGTAGCTACAGCCAGGAAGGGAGACCTGGAGTAGGGCCACAGCCACACTCCTCAGGCTGCTATGTCGCTGTCTGCGGGAGAGTGCCTTTAGCTAAGTCATACCAAAACAGTGTTGATCTGCACAGTTTGATAAGTTGGGAGCTGCTGAACTCTGGTCTTTTCCCTCCACGGATACAAGTTAGAAACAGCAGCTTTAGAGGATGTGTTCCCGTCAACCCCTGATACCAATAGTGGAGAGCAGAAAAAGACGACCTGTGTGGTGTGCCCTGATATTTCTGTTACTGTGTTTTAGTTTTAGGTTATCATGTGACACATTCAGTATTATGTACTGTTTTAAAAAAAAGTGATGCCTTTCAAAGGAGTTGTAATTATTCATTAATATGTTGAATTCAAAAACTTGTTTCATACTTTATCAAAGGGCAAAATAGAGCACTTAATATTTCAAGACAAAGCAGGATTGAGGCAGTTACTGAATGGTATGCTGCAATCAAATGTATGTTCTTTGTTTTCTCATGGCCATTTTATCACTGTGAATAATTATGGGATTAGCAGAGAAGGCAAAGGAAAATAGTTGTGTGAGGAAATCATTGTCGTTTTTGAGAGAGAGAAGTAAAGAACTGAACCTGAAGAAGGTTAGTTGCACGGGGCATGTAAATGTTAACTGTAGTTGCAGATATTCTTTAAGGTTAATGTAGTATCACTTTCATTTTATCATGTACTGAGTTTGTTTACTTATTTTACCAAGGCTGTATTGACATATTTTGAGTAGTCAGTTTTCACCGTAGTTCATTCTAGTTTTAGGAGCAGTAATAATTTAGGCTGAATTTAGTGCTGCTGCTGAACTAGTCACTTATTCTAGAAGTAATCCATCCAGGAACTAAGATAATAAAACCAGTAGGTAATGTTCACAGGAGTTGATTGCATTGTCCTCTCTTTTACCTAAGAATAAGTTAAATTACTAGTTCAGTGCAGTTCTGAAGTAGGTTTTCTGATATGGTGTAACTTTAAAAAAAAAAGTGTGGTAATGGTGAATTCTGTAATTTGGAATTCAGAATTCAAAGTATGCTAGCTGTATGTAGTTTATTTAGGTCTTCTCAGTTTGAGAAGTACCAAATTCTACATGCTGATGGACTGTAGAGTGAGGTCTGCCCCTTCTAGACCTTGTCTCCTGTTCTTTAGCGAATATTAATACAGGTCCATTAGCAGTCTCTCAGATGGTTTTTCTTGTATACCGAGAAACTTGAGTTCAATGCTTGGTACGACACTGGTTGTTTTAGACGATGAGAAGTGTCGTTAATTTTGCTGGATTGCTATACTGAAATGAGTACTGCCCATTTCACTGAAGGCAGTCCAGAGCTAGGTCACTTCATCCCAACCATTTATTCATTGGCTTAGCACTGCTTCTAGGCGGAATGAAGCTGAGCTCTTATATCAGCAAGTTTGAGTTTAAGATGTTATATTGGCTAATGCTCATGTGGTTGTTCAGGAGAGGGGAATGAGTTGGTCTTTGCTATGTAGAAAAGTGTTGGAGAGTTACAAACTCTGTTTGGTTTTGGTTGGTTTTTTTTTTTTGAAGATAAACTAGTATCTCAACAGACATATTCAGACTTTCTGTTCCTAAGGCAGCATCAAGGTCCCATGTTAGTCATGACTAACCTGCTTGTGTTTTTATCTTCCCTGCATCTCACATCTCTCTAGTAATGTTGCAGCAGAACTGTGCTGGAACTGAAGTTGCAGAGCAAAAAGAGGGGGGTGGGGGTTGAGGAAGAAACCGAGCAAGAAAATACTGAGCAGGAATGTTCTTTAACCTGTTACTAACTTTGCATTCTAATGTGAATTTATAATTTCAAAGAGGTATGTTAGGCATCTCCACTTGCTTTCCACTTGTACTCTGGCCACAATAAAAGATGATAATGTCCGCTTAAGTCTTAGTTCAATAAAAAACAAAAACCAAACCCAACAACAAAAAAAATTATGGCTAGAAATGTGGGGATCTCGTTGTAAAAATCAGTGCAGTCAACATACTGAAGATAAGTACTTGAGGACTGTTGTTACTGACACACACCACCTCTTGCTGTTTCTTCACTGGTTTTGGCTCAATTGCAGTAGAAGCTTGCATGTGAAAAACTATAATATTTGACCAAAAAGTCACCCTTCATTTTTATACTTGTGAATTAGAAACTAAATTATTAATGCTAGTTAACAATACTATTTCATCACAAAACATACTTTTTTGAAGAAACTATTTTTTATAGTCTAGAAGTTCACATGGCTTTCAGCATGGCCTTAGAATCATGTGAACACAGCTGACAAATGTAATTGCTAAATTTTCAAAACAGACTAAATAAAAACAAGAATAAAGCTACTTCTACAGCATATGGTACCATCGGTATTTATCATAGATGATCCAACTTACATAAATATGTTTTTGCTTCAGAGGTAACAGGCAAGACCTTTACAGGTTATGACACTGGAAATCAAAGGAGGAATAGTGACCTTGATCCAGTTGGAAGTATTCCCCTTAAAGAAGGAAAAAAGTGAAAATGTATTAGAACATCTTTTTCACTGAATGTTTGTACTGTTTCTGTATCCTTTTTTCTTGTAAAATGATCCCCAGGGAAGAATAAATTGACAGTTGTAAGTGCCTCATTAGTGCTGCTTCCGTTCCAAGTCCTTACATGTAGATATGTGCTCTGTGCACACTGGTCCTTCTTATGGCAAGAGATGACAGAAATAGTTTCCTAGGAAAGGGAATTCCATTGTTTTCTGTTGAGATTTACTTCCTCCAGTGGAGCATCATCTCTCGTTTGTGCTGTATCACTCAGTTCTGTGGGTTCGGGATGATCCATGGCGTCTGTCTGCTTTTCTGTTCGCAGAGCTGCTTCTGTTGGGCTGGGCATGCTTTTACTTTCTCCTCGTTTGGAAATGCCATCCAAAGTGTTGCCTTTCTCTTGTGAGAATCCCTCAGGTGCAGTTGGTTTATAGATCATAGAATCATTAGGGTTGGAAAAGACCTCTAAGGTGTGTGTTTATAGTTGTATATGTTTATCTATACCCATATCTTGACTGTGTTGTTACAATTTTGTAATAACAAGGTACTGCTTGGAAATAGTGAGATATACTTGAGGGAGACTATGTATTGGGAAGACTTCTCCAAACCTTACTTGCTGTTAGCCAATGAGCTATTTAATTTATAGTTGTGTATGGGTAATATAGTTGTTGAATTTTATTTCTCCTCAACTAGAGCAGTTGCGCTACCATCAGACATCATCATGCTACAGTACTTACACTCTTCCCAGTATATGTTTTCAGAGTCCATATTTTTGGGGCAAGCCTAAGCAGGTAAGTTAATCAGAAGATTAAAAACCTTGGTATATTAACTGTTCAGTGGTGACTTTTTTGGAAGGTGGGCAGCATGAGTTCCAGGAAACATTTTTTTTAAAGGAGTTCTTGTCACTGTTAAGTCAAAAAATCATATGAATCTGGGTGGGCTCCTAATGAGACTGTTGCAGCTGTGGCCTCTTAGCGCTGGGCTCTTCATGGCCCCGGTCTGCAGCGTTTGTTGCCTGGGCTGAAGCACATGTCTGGCTGGATGGTGGTAAAACTACATGCAGGGGTGTGTACAGCTCAAGTGGATAGGGTGTGTAAGTGCCTGAAACTCAATGAGAAAGACTTTCCCATTGGTGGAGTTGTCACCAGCCAAGAAAGAATGATCATCTCCTGAGCAAGAATAACTTCCCGGTTTTTTCCCCTGTTCAAATAAGAGGGTTTCCTCCCTTCTGATTTTTCGGGGCCAAGTAATAAAGCAGATTATTGTGCATGATCGGATGTCTAGTAATTCTGGCAACAGTGAAGTTATTTTATTTAGCTTAACTGTCTTCTGTTGAGTGAATCCTTACCTCTGATTGCCTGGCATTTGCCGCTGGCAAAGAGCGTGCACAGCAGTCACCATAAGCCAGGTGACGGGCAGGAACTTGTTTGTGTGCCTAAACTTTCAGATGCTCTAACCCTCTTGCTTTTTTTTTCCCTTTTGTTACAGATCATGGAACCAAACTACAAATTCACTGTTAAAATCCTGAAAAATTAACAAAGATACAATACCAATATCTGGTGACTTGGGTTTTTTCTAGATTTTTTTTTAAAGCTTGAAGAAATAACAGGTCTGGGAAATATTTGAATTTTGAGTTAAAGGAGATGTATGTATTGTTTAGTAGCTTTCATTTCTGCTTATAGACCTCATTTTCTCTTGACTGACAAAGTTACAATTTGCTGTTGGGAACTGAGGATTCTTCGTTAGAAGCAAGACAGGAGAAACAACTTCAGGGTTTATTCGCGACTTAAGACTGTTGCTTGTGTGGTGTGTTGGAGGCTTTGAAGTGGTGACTCATATTATGTATCATCAGTATCAGGAAAGAGTGCTTTATATAACACTGATTTTTGTATCCTGGTTAAAAATTTCAGACAAGCAGGCTACATTTAAAAACAGTGAATGTGATGTTTGAAGAAACACCAAGTTGGAAGTTAGAATGATGCACATTACAAGTAACTTCAATAATCACCTTTGCAGCGAGAGGAATGGGGATTTCATATATTTGTTCCAGTTTTGACCATTATAAGCAATTTGTACTTCCATGATTATTATAATTTTGCAATGGTTTAAGTACAAAACAATGGCCTGTAAGATTATTTGCTATGTCAGCTTCTGTATTGGGTTTATCATGACTGTTACAGTTTCTGTATAGCATGAATAGCATAAAGCTTCATCAGCTGAAGCTGTTTTGATAAAAATGTACCCTGTAAGACTGAGACACAAAAGACAGATGTTTTACTTGTGGAGCCACCTCCACTGAAACTCTGACATAGCCCCTAGTACAGTGTAAATCTGGATACCATCAGAAGGGTTTTTTTCTCTCATTCTCACTTTAGCTTTTCATATGCTTTGGTGTTTTTATATTAAGAAACAACATAGCTATAACCAAAAAAACCCAAAGCAACCAACCCCAAACAAAACAAAGAAAACACCCTGGAAAAATTTGCCAAGTTGGCTAATACTTCAGTGCTGCAAAAAAAGTACAACACAACAGATTGAATAAAAATTATATTTTCAGAATCATGAAGCTGTCTGTTGCATATGTTTGGCAAGTTCATGAAGAAGCTTGTCCAGTTTCAAGCAGATGTAGGAGGGTAGTGCAGGAATTCTATGGCCTGAAAAGGAGTCCACATGCTGTGGGGTATAATGCTTATACCTGTACTTTTCCTGTGTTTTTGTTCATCTGCAGTTAACATAGTTGTTAAGGACTCCCAGGAACAAGCTGTAAAAGAAATGGCTTGCATTATAGTTATAGGAGTATGTAAACTTTGATCTGATTGATCAGAAATTACATACTGAGTATTTCCTGTGGTTGGTTTGAGTATTTTTTCTGACCTTCCACTTCTTGCAAGCATTTAAAGTTTCATGCTTGGGAGAAGATCAGGTTTTTCTTGACATTTTAGGTGTTGGGAAAGTTAAGTGTGGTTCAGTGCCAGTTACACCTTCTTGTGAGTCTTGTTCTGGTTTTGGCTTCCATATCGCCACTGAAGCCTTGTGCTCCCTTTGTGTTAAGGATTCAGAAGATTAAAAAAGTGTTCTTATTGATATAAACTGTTAATAATCTTAATTTTTAAAGGAAAATTTCTCTTCAAGAGTAATAAATATGTAAACTCCCTCATTTTTAAAGATGAGTCTGCAGTAGAAGTTAAGCAGGTATACAAAATAACTGAAGTTGAATGTTTTGGTTTGGTTTTGTTTGTGTTGTGTGGGGTGTTTTTGTTTTCAGAATTCATGTTAGTCTGCTGGCTTAATTATTTTTGTGTGTGGTTCAAGGAGGAATGAAGTAGTTATTTATTCTTCTCTTTCCTTAGTGGTTTGATTTAGTAGGCTCTGCTTGTTAGGTAAGAAAGAAGTCAGCAGTCTTTTTACAAAATTCTGTTTTGTGTATTGAGACTTGAGTTTGGAGTACGAATGCATGCAATTAGATCTGAAGAACTGAATCCTTTCTTGTGCTTTCTTAATGTACTTTGGAGGAATTAAGTTTTAAATTGCATCTTATTAAAACCTATGCAGTATGTCTCCTCTCAAGAGATTTCATACCTACATGTGAAGATAAACCTACTCTCCAGTGGAAAATTGAAATGGAGCATAAAGGAGCTGGTAAAAGCTGAGCTGAGACTGTAACCTGCTTCTCTTAACCCAGTCTTGCTCAGTAGTTACTCTTCTAAATTGACTAGCAATCTAACCTCCTCATTTGTGGGTTGACTGGAATAACTTTCTCTGGCTAAAATCTTGTGTGTTGTTTGATAGGAAAAAGCTCTCTAAGAAAAAGCACTCTGCTTTGGAATTTCATGGTTGTATCTTATGATGAATTCTGTGAACATCATTAAGCTTTATATGGAACATACACACTGGAATTAGTTATAGCAATCTCTTTACAATAGTGTTGCACTATATGATCTCTTTCATTACATCTGAGACCATTTTTATGGTTAATTTTTTAATATGTGCAGTGTTTTGAATATTGAATTAGAGTTAAGTACAAAAAATTGACTGTCATTTTAGGAAGCAGGCTGGTAAAAATTGGCAGACTCAAAGTACTTATTAAAATTCCTGACATTACTATGACCTTAGGAAAAAGAGAAAGATAGAATTATGGTTCCATTGGAAGTATTAAATAAAATAGTATTTTGAATCATTCTAAGATAATATACTAAATGGTTTGAAGGTCTCTTTTCTCCCTTGTCCTTGTCTTCCTGAAAGCTGGCAATGGTCACTTTTCTCAGGAAATGAGAAGATTTCTGAATGCTTGTTTTTATGTTTGCTTTTATAACTAGCTGTGAGAGGGTCTGGAAAGGAAACATTCCAGTGAATAGGCAAGGACATTACAAAGGATTGTGAAAATTCAGGTATATTAATATATTACTCGTCTGACTATCTCTTAAAAAGATCTTATTCTCTAGATGTTCATCTTGATTTGAAGTAAAGTCCTTTCAAAGATGTCAAAAGCTGACCATCCAAAAATAGAGGTTTCCTAAGTCACTTCTTCTGAAAACCTTTGCACAATGTGTTGAGGCTTCCACTCTTCTTCATTCCTTTATCAATTAAAGGGAGTACTCTAAGGTATTCAGGAGTTTATTCTCATTCCTATATATGTTGATTTTTTTGTTTTGTGACAAAATAACCTAGTGCTAGTTATTGTTTAAAGGGTTTGACTTTCATAGAAACAAGGATTCCAGTTTCCTTACAGATATAACAGAAACAATATCCTAAAAGTGAACCTTGAATACTCCAAAATAAAGCTCAGCTTCACAGTAGCTTCTTCTCTGTGCTTTTTAAAAGCACACAGTTACAATAAGTTGTCATAAAATCATCATAGCTACCAATAAGCTAGAGATGTTTGTGGAGCAATTTGCTTGCCTCTTGGCTTTCCTAAAGGTGGATATTAAAGTGCCAGACTTTATCTCTGAGTTCAGAATTATTACTGCTAGAACTGCTTGTAATTTTTTAACATTTCAAGGATTATTTTTCTTTGTGAGAAAAGGTTATCTTTTCATTCTTATTTGCTTTAACATAACCAAACTCCTTCTGTTTATACCTTTTATATTTGGGGGGTGGGGCAGGATTGCTTACTGTGAGAGATGCTGTCTGAAAAATATCGATTTGCAAGCTCGCTCTGGAGAGCTGTGATAAATTGAAAACATCATTATTATAATGGAAACATTCCTGAAATGCCCTTAACGCTAGCAGATAGTGTGGTAGGTACTCTGTAGTGTAAGGTGATGGTAGTCCTTTTGAACAGTAGTATTTCTGAATATAAAATAATTATCTTCTGTCATTTTGCCATTTGTGGCTCCTGGTACTATACAGCTTCTTGTATGCACCTGTAAATGAGCTAGTGGTATTCTCATCTGCAAAGCTCTATTTTCTGAGGTTTAGCCCTGAAGGCATTTGAAAAATAAACTTGGCAGACTACACCCAGCTATAAGAAGGAAATTTCCCTGTATTAAAAAAACCCCCTCTTCTCTTACAGCTTTTTTTCTTTTTACTCTTATATATATTTAAGAGCTCAATACACTGAAAAGATGCAGTTAAATTGCTTCATACTTGATAGTGTGCGAAATGCTGGCGAGAGCCTGCTCTGCAGAACTTGGTGCTGTCATGCCTGCCCTGAGCTCTAAACGGCTGGGACTTAGAAAGGAAGAGGATGCCCTTGCTCTAGTTGTCTGCTGCCTGTAGCTTTTTCTGTCCTGGGAAGAGGATGAGTGAACAAACTCACTATACTGAAAAGCTTCTTGAGCATTTCAGTTCAAGTTTGACATGTCTCCAGTACTTCGCAGTGTTTTTCTGCTTTAGCTCTTGCTTACCATGTTTCTTGATCTTTCTTCGGACAGGCCCACCATCCTGACTTTTCTGTTCTCTGCTGTGCCATTTCAGACTGAGTAGACTTTGCATCTAACCTGTGGGTTTTTTGCAAATGTGTTTGGTGTAGCATTGGTATGATACAGCCTTCCTGTACAGCCATGGATATAAAACACTTTGAGCAAACTGCTGTCATTTTTCTCTTAATTCAGTACTTTCATTGACTTTGCCAAATAAATTTTTTTCCCTTTGTATTTAGATTCATATGGTCACTCAAAGTAATACCCTAATTGGTTACTGTGGCCATGTATGCTTGTTTGGCACTGTTTTCCACTGCTGCCTTCTTCCCTGTCATAATAGACATATAAGCTATTTCCTTCATTTTCTTTGTTTTCCTGCCTGAGCAACATAGCCCACCTAACTCCAGCATATGTAGGAGGTTTTGTTTTAATATTGAAAGGTCAACTCTCTGCAGTTGGATGGTAATACCCAGCTTGCGGTGTTTGCTTTCCTACCTGACGGGAACTCCTGGTTGTTGGGGATTTTTCTTTCCTGCTATGTAATCATAAAAAACTTGACTGTAGCTAACCTGCTCATGGGATTAATTATTGTGCTAGGTATATCTCGTTCCCTTATCTATGAGTGAAAATCTTAAAGCTCTTTCTCCAAATGAACATTGCTCTGAACTTCCTGAGTAACAGCCCTGAGGTGGGTGGTAGGTTGGGAGACAAAAGGATATCCTGGAGAGGTGAGAGATGAGCACAAGCACGGAGATGAGACAAGTAATGTTAGCTGGGAGAGGGAATTTATTCCATGTTTTCATAACCTGAGTTATAAAACATCACCTGAGTGGTATCCAGGGCAAAGGGGGTGCTGCAGTTGCTGGCTGATCTTTTGAGTAAAAGATCTTGCTTGTTTTGTGTATTTCTTCTTCCTTAAACAAATAAACACAAACTCCTTGTGAAACTTGGGTGTCTGAGTAGGAAGGTCATCTTAGCCCTTCTCATCTCCTGCAGTCTAGCTACAAATACTTATAAAGTTTTGTGTTTTTTCTTTCTCTGAAAAAGTCAGGTTCTATAGCATCTTGTATCATACTAGTAATACTGGTATTAAGATATTACCATTATGGTAGTTCCTAGAAACGACAGACATTGTCCAAATAATTTTGTTTAATGTATTTTCAAGACAAACCAAACTGCTTTGCAGTGTTACCAATATATATTGATTTGTACTAAGTTTTGGAGGCTGGGAGATGATGATAAATGGTGATAGTTGTTCATCATCATGTTTCACATAAAGACAAGAATTTAGGTCTTCTAATGGATAAAATGTGTCATAAGTTCCCATCGGCATTTTACTCGTAACGTCTAAACATACAGAAAATAGCAAAGCAAGGCGGCTGAGCGTTAGCTCTTTGTGTACACTGCAGACTGTTAATTCTGAATATCCTTATCCGTAGCTAGTTGGTGTGGCACACCTGTATGTTTTTAATAGAGAAACTTGTTTTCCAAATATTTTTTGGTGTTTTCTGCTTGCTCCCTCAGCCACTTGTGACACCAGTCCCTGTAACCTAATACATAATTTCTAAAACCAGCAGTATGATGGTTTGTAGGAAATGAATGCCCTTTCCTAATCTTGGATGAGTTGTTATTTGTGATAATTACTGATTTTGTGGAGTTCAATATTTCAGTTATTTCATGTTGCTTTGGGATGGTGTTTGAATAATTTAATTTTAACCCTCTAAAGCAACTTAAAAAGATATTTAATGTAATTTTAGTTAGATGTAAAAGAAAGGAAACCATAATTTGCACATTATAGATACAGTTGAAGTATCACGTTTGTATTGGGTTTGCATGGCGAGGTTTTGGTGGCAGTGGGGGGTATGGGGTGGCTTCTGTGAGAAGTTACTAAAACCTCCCCCATGTCCAATAGAGCCAACACCAGCCGGCTCCAAGATGGACCCGCCGCTGGCCAAGGCCGAGCCCATCAGTGATGGTGGTAGTGCCTCTGGGATAACGGATTTAAAGAAGGGGTGGAGGGAAAGCTGCTGAGCAACACCAGTGAGAAGAGAGGAGTGAGAATGAGAGAAACAGCCCTGCAGACACCATGGTCAGTGAAGAAGGAGTGGGAGGAGGTGCTCCAGGTGCTGGAGCAGAGATTCCCCTGCAGCCCCTGGTGAAGACCCTGGTGAGGCAGGCTGTCCCCCTGCAGCCCAGGGAGGGTAACGGTGGAGCAGATATCCACCTGCAGCCCGCAGAGGACCCCACGCCGGAGCAGATGGATGTGCCAAAGGAGTCTGTGACCCCGTGGGAAGCCCACGCTGGAGCAGGTTTGCTGGCAGGCCCTGTGGGGGACCCGCGCTGGAGCCGTCTGTTCCTGAAGGGCTGCACCCCATGGGAGGGACCCACGCTGGAGCAGTTGGCGAAGAACTGTAGCCTGTGGGAAGGACTCACACTGGAGCAGGTCATGGGGGACTGCCTGCTGTGGGAGGGACCCCATGCTGGAACAGGGAAGGAGTGAGAGGAGTCCTCCCCCTGAGGAGGAAGGAGCGGCAGAGACAACGTGTGACGAGCTGACCGCAACCGCCATTCCCCGTCCCCCTGTGCTGCTGGGGGTAGGAGGAGATAGAGACCATCTTGAGTCAAGTTGAGCCTGGGAAGAAGGAAGGGGTGGGGGAAAGGTGTTTCAAGATTCGTTTTTATTTCTCATTACCCTACTCTGATTTTGATTGTTAATACAATAATTAATTTTCCCCAGGTAGAGTCTGTTTTGCCTGTGATGGTAATTGCCAAGTGATCTCTCCCTGTCCTTATCTTGACTCATGAGCCTTTTGTTACATGTTCTCTTCCCTGTCCACCTGAGGAGGGCGAATGATAGAGCAGCTTTGGTGGGCACCTGGTGTCCAGCCAGGGTCAACCCACCACAACATTGCATGTAGCTGCCATTAGGGGAAGGTGTGGCATTTAAATCTTTTACCACAAGCTTCTTTGGCAAAATGACTTCTGGTGTCTTTTCATTAAGTCTTTAAGATGATGATAACTTGTATTTTCTTTGAGCAGGATTGAACACTGCCTATTGTGACTTAAATGACGTTTCTCGGTGTCGGTATAGGCCTGGTTCTCTTAGATCAATAGAAGATACAAAATAGGTTCAGTGCAAACCTGTGAAGATTAATGGAAAAAATTATTTTGTCAATATCGGCTATTGAGGGAAGCTATGGATGCTGTTTTTATTTTAACTGTGGCACTCCAACTGAAATAATTTGTCTTGAAGGTGAATGACATTCAGAAGAGTGTTGGCCTGTAATTCCTTGCATGACAGCCACAAGTTAAATTAGATGATCCTTACTTTAAATGTGAAATCACCATTTTAATTCCCTCCCATCTCTCCTGTGTGTGTCTGATAAACTAGCAGTTCTGCTTTCCTCCAAGCTGTCAGTCAGCTTGATTTATGCCTTTCCTTTTATATTTTAAATGAAAAATAGTTAAATTTTTTTTATACTATTTACTCAAATACCAAGACAGGAGTATATATCAAGTTTTCAAAAACAAACCGTTCTTTTCATGACCCAAATAAAACCAAGGAAGGATATTCAGAACAAGAGTGAAGTAGCTTCTTAAATACCAATCTTAAAAGACAGAAGGTAACAGAAACAAAAAAGAATAAAAGAAGTTGGTGGGTTTGTACAATTTCTGAAAGATTATGCTTGACTTGTTTTAGACTGGCAGGGAAGGTGATTACTGTGTGCAGGTTCCTCCTGAGCATGTTGCCTGTCACTAGGCGTTTGTATTTTGGAAGCTCCAGTTTGAACAGCTCGCTTCACCCTATTACTGCAGCACAGCACAAGAGCAGTAGCAGCCTCCTGCAGTAATGGTACAGGGCTCTGTCAGTGCTTTGAAAGCACCAGAAAATAATTAGCAAGTCAGGATGTGTATCTGAGAAGTACCTTTATTACGTGGGTTTTGTAATTAATGTTGCCAGAGCGGTTTAGCTGTGCTTGTCCACAGCCCAGCCTTGCAGGGGTCTCCTTCAGTTCCATCATCAGCTCTTGCCAGGTCTCATGGCACTGAGCTTCTTCCACAGTCGGGTTTGTGTTTTTTGCAGCCTTCCTGTGTCACGCCTTTGAGTATCAGGTTCACACAGATAGCTTCTGTGTTGCGCTCCAGTTTGGCTGGGCTGCGGTACCTGTTCCTCTCAAACCTCGTATGATGCCAACCAACGCATGTGATGTGCAGGGAGGGCTACAGTGCAGGGAAGAGTCCATTGCGCTGTGGCATCCCCCCAGGTAGCCTGAAGGGTTACTCTGAATCCTTTCCATGTATCGTCCCTCGACTGTTGGGCAGCCTAACGTATGGTATCACACATTAAGGCAAGGCAATTGAAGATTCTGTGGGTTCCCCCCCCNCATTCTGGCAGAAGGCAGAAAAAGAAAAATGTACTTATAATGTTATAAAGAAGAAGAAATCTGATGGATGAACGCTGTTTTGAGTACTGAAAACATGAGACTGTACATGTCTAGGTAAAATTCCACTCAAGGTTTATTTTGTAGCTCAAGAAGTCATGTTTTCATATTTTTTAGTGCAACATGTTCATTTTACTTGTAATTGATAGAAAAAGCCTGTTGAATTTTCTATTTGATATTATAAGAGGTGATACTTTCATTCTTTTCTTGAAACTCTGTGGCTTTCTTAAGTAATAAAAACAGGCTATTATTGTTTCTTTATTTTTTCCTTCTGCTTTCACTGGGAGCTAAACATCTTTTAGAACTTCTTTTCAGAATTCCACTTCGCGAATTTCCTGTACCTTTCTTTATTTTGCATCCCTGCCCCTCTCCTTATCTCTGTTTGACCTTATCTACATTTGAGACTTTCTTTCAGTCTATCTGTTCTGTAGTTTTCACAGTTATAGTACCATTTTTATTCTTTTTTCCTTAAGAGCAAAACAAACCCCAGAAAGGTAGTTGAAACCTCTGGGAAGGCTCAGGATATGAACCTAGGGGATAAAAGCATCCTAAAGTGTAACTTGTGTTGTCCTTCTTTCTACAGGTTTGCTCTGTCTAGTTTTTCTCCTGTGAATTGGCATAGTGAACTCCTTTGAGGAGGATCAATTTAGTTTTGCAAAGCGATGAAGCCTTCCCTGTATTTTAAATCTAATGTGATTTTTAAGACACAAATATATCTTCAACAGTAAAATAGTAATAAGCTCTAACATATTGATATGGACTAGGTAAGTTGAGCCTCTCCCATTTTTTTGGTAAATTTCAAGAAGCATTTGCTATATCCCTATTGCAAGCTTTTATATTTCTTTGATTTGATGTTAAAAGCAGTTCTTGCTTTACTGTTTACAGCTGTTCAAGATTGTCTAATTTTGCTGGGCTGGAACTTTGGGGAGTGCTTGGCTTGCTGCCTGGTTTTCAGCAGCTTGTCATGGACAGATGTTGTGCCGTCTCCTTCTGAGTATTTTAAAGCTGCTCAAGTGGATTCTTCAGACAGCACTTATAAATCCACGTGCAGGCTTTTGAAGGCTAATAATTTAAACTGTAAGGCTAAATTTAAAATCTCAAATGGCATATTTGACATGCTATTCAGTGAGAGCACACGAAAATCAGTGTCAGCCTTTGCTAGTTTAAGAATACACTTATTAAAAAAATACAAATTCTAATAAGCTCCGGTAATTATGTAAGATTATGAAACAGGAGAATATATAACTCCTCTGAGAGGAGCATGTTGTTCTACTCTGCAATGTGTCTGTAAGATATAACTTTGAATATTCACATTTTGAACGTGCAAATGATTGTCATAGATTCACTCTTCCTAGTTCACGTAATTCCACATTCATGTATAGAATTGAAAAAGTAAAATGATTTGCATGTCCATAGCTACTAGGAGAAATTTGGAATATAAATCAAGAATGACTGCCATGTCAGTCACAAAAGCTGTCGGTGTTTCATGTAATTATAACTTTGGAAATGCAAGATTAGAGTATATTTGTTTAAAAATTGCTTGAGTCTACCATTCTATACCATACTGGCATAAGGATAATTTCAAACCAGCAGTAAGAACTCTGGTTATTACTGGGCTAAAAGAAATTCCAAATAGGACCAATTTTTTATTTTAATTTTCTATCCAAAACTTTCTTAAGACAGTAAGTTGAACACAAGTGTCCTTGGTACTCAGTTTTTTCTTAACGTTTTGTATTCTGCTTATCTAGAGTAATTGCAGTGTGAAAGAAGCAATAAGAATTTGGAAGTTGGTGACTTAAAGAATGGAAAATTTCATGTAGCCAATTTTGGTACTAAATTGTTTAGAAATATTTTCGTGTTCCAGCTCTCACCCTTCTGTTTTACTTTAATGGCATTTACCATCCTGATACATTTGTTTTATTCTGGGGGTGGTTTGTCGCTGCATGTCAGCCGCTAAAGCAAGGCTCTTGTCAAGCTGTAGATTGAAAGGACCAGACTGTATAAGCTAATGTAAGTGCAGGGGCTCCAAGAGAACAGAAGATAACTTTCATTAGAAGTTACAGATTAGTTTTGGTTTTCTTTCCTCAGTACGCTACTTGAATACATCTTATTTTCTGTAGTTGTCCCTTTCTCTTACGTCATTTTTTCCTATGATAGGAGGTATAGGGATTTTGTGTAACTGTGCTGTGTGTTCTTCAGAATCTGCTGCAGGAAAAGACGACACAAGTGATCCCAACCATCCTTTATTTAGCTTTTTGCATGTGAATAGACATGAAGGATGATCCTCCAGTTGAACTAAACTGAGTAATATGAATTTGTATTCTGTGTGGTTCCTTAGGGGGATTTAAAGGTGTTAGTTTTTTTTTTAAAATGCATTTATCCTCGCAGCAGTTTTGTTAGTGGTCTTTTATTGCGACTGTTGCCCATGAAGAACTGATTTATAAAGCAGTATAATATTTTAGCTTGCCTCTAGCAAGTTTTGGCACAGTGCATTGAATTGCAAGGTTAAGCTTCGTGTGTTTGCTAAGGGATGTTCTAGAAGTTCTGCAACAACTTATATAGAGACCACAATGTACAGTAGGCCGCAAACAAAATAAGCTGTTATTCACATATTTGCACTGAATTAGCCTCTTTCTATATGATCATGGCTTATTTCATTCGTGTTTTTTATTATACTTAAGTCTTAGGTCAATATTCATCAATACTGAATACATGATGGCTTAGAGATGAGATGCAGATGCTTCTTGTAACTGAAATCTGGTAACAATGCTGTTGATGCATGAGGTGGAAGAAAATCCTGCTTCCTATCTCATAAATATTATTTTCTAATTTTTATGATAACATAGAAGAAATTTATTCATTTAACATATTCCTTGTAGATATACCCATAGATCTATACATGGAGCTGAGGAGGGAGATGTGAAATTTTTTTCTTTTTTATTTTAAATGTGTGTTGTGCTTGTGTGGGTCACAGGATAACGCAGGGTATGTGAAGGGGAGTTTGGTGCTGCTCCTTTCCCAGAGCTGGGTGAAACAGGATGGGGGGACTCAGCCTCCTACGGTGATGGTATGACAAAATGTTCAGTGAATCTACCTTGTTTCACTTCTTAATATATTTCTTTTTCTCCGTAGTACTTAATGGAATTTACAGAGCTTTTGTCTTTCAACATACAAACTCAGGTCTGGGGCTGTGACATTGGTTATGCGAAGATTTGTCTCTTCCATACAAATTAAAACCTTTATAGTACTTCTGGACTTTGTAAGTAGGCCCTGCTAGGGTAAGGACCTGTTGTTATGAAAATACACATTTTAGACCATAACTTCCAAATTTTTAAACACATGAATTAAATTTGAACTGTCTCGTTTAATTAATAAGTAAGAAAGTTACAAATCTGAGTTCATCAGTTTGAGTCGTTCTCCACTCATTTTGGTTTTTTCCCCCGTAAGAAATCCCTTTCCCTTACATCTTTGTGCCTTCAAACTTGTACAATTACAAATGATGTCGATGCACAATGAGATGTATTAATACAGCAGTATGTTTGCCTTTCCAAATGTAATCCATGTAGAAAAATAACAAGCACAGGCTTATCTCCTTTGTGATATATGTGGTGTTAGCAGGAGATCATTTCTTCTCCTGTACTTGATGAAAATTAGGCTGTCAAGGATATTAGCTGTCTATGTGTTAGCAGATGGGTTTCCTTGGCTCTAAATGTCACCAAGTTTTATTATGGTAATGGCTCAAGGAAGAAATTTTGGAGAATAGGTTGTCATTAGCTAAGCAGAATTTAACAATGAAAAAGCATCCTGACAAAGTTCATTTAGAAAGATGTCCTGTCATCTTAGTTTGTCATCTTTAGGGTTTCACAGTTTTGTGAGAGAAAACAAAAGGTACGAAGATGCACTGAAAAACAAATCCCCCCTTGTACTTCATGTTTAATCTCCATTATAATGAAACCTGCCTAAAGTTGGTTAGTTTTTGTAGCAGATAATTAATAGTTTTGATGAAAGAATTATCTTCCAAATCCCCTTCAATTAAAAATCATGGGAATTAACTATATGCCAACTGAATGCAAAATTGTTAATGTAATTGTTGCGGTTTAACTTGAATATTGGCAATAAGCAGTGTGCTTCACTTGAAATTTGAATCTGCCCCAGATTTGTAGTAAGATATTAATTAATTCTGATCTCAGATGGTGCATAAAGTGTTCCAATTTTGTGTTTAATTTTCTGTATTAACTTATGAAAATAGTCACAATAAGGTGACTCTTTAAAATATATGCAGAACTCTGAATGTTGCAGATGGTTGAGTCTCTGCATTCCTATCATGAGGCAAGCATTAATACATGGCTTCAGTATTGAATACAAGTTTTGATTATCTTCTCCTGAACAAGTCCTTTGGGACACTAACTGCACGCAAGGTAATTGAATCTGAGTAACAGCATGTTTTGAGAGCAGCCTCTGCTTTACCAAGAAAGATTGAATGTGTACATCAGACTGTTAAATATATACCTTGTCCAGCCAAGAAATGCCTGTACTAACTTCCAGTATTTTGAGTGCAGCAGCTATGAGCACCTAAATTGGCGAAGAGATTAATACCTATCTAGGGTACCCTTGTTCCCCAGAGGAGAATCATTAACTTTAAAAAAAGAGTGTCTCCAGCTTCATAACTTTAGAAAGCAAGGGGACAATAGTATAAAACCCAAAATATAACCCCAAAGTTGTCTGAACTGACTTGCACAAAGGTGGTGGGACTGGAAGGAATGGATAATGAGTACTAAGGAGTATCTTGCATTTCTCTTTTGCTTTCTGCCTCGTAATCCTAAGTATCTTGTGATGCATTTGCTTTATAGTTTTTTGGTTGGTTTCTGGGGCTTTTTTTAACTGATCAACTCCTCTAACAAAACCAAACGCACGCATTACGAATCATATGTCACTGCTGCGAGCCTGCTTTTTCTATCAAGCCTGCCTCTGCCATTTGTGGTCCTCTGGTCTGTGGTAGGCAGGACGTGAAGTGGCTTCAAGAAACTGTTATGGACTTTTAGTGAAGGAGGTTATGCACAATTAACACATTAAAAAAACTTCTGAAAATGCCTGTTTAAAGATGGGGAGACCCTTTTAAAGGTCCTCATCCTGCCCCTCCAATTTTTCAGGATAGTGATGGAAAGTTATTTTGTAGTCAGGATCCTGGGACTGAAGAAACAAGTCTTACACTGGTACTTGGAACCTCAGAGACATCTTGTAATACTTCTGTACTGGGTCTGGCGGGCATGGAGTTATGAAGTTAAGTTTCTGCACGACAGCCTGTGAGGTTCCGTGCTTTGCACTGGTGGCTAAACCAGTGCTGGTAACACAGCAAAAAATGTGAGTAGACTGGGGGGGCGGCAAGAAGTTGGGGGGGGGGGACACGACACAGGCAGGACGACTGACCCCAGCTGACCAAAGGGATATTCCATGCTGTTGACACTGTGCTTAGCAGGGAAAGCTTAAGGAGAGGAGGAGCTGGGGCGGGTGTTTTTGGTTAATGGCATTTGTCTTGACAAGCAAAAACCACCTGTGCTAAGGCCCCACTTTACAAGAAGTGAACTGGACATCTGCCTGCAGATGGGGAGCAGTGAATTAATTGCTCTGTGCTTTTCTTAACTTGTCATGATCTCGATCCATGAGTCTTTTAGCTTGCCTTTTATTTTTCACCACAGCCCCTGGGAGAGGGGAGTGGGTGAAAGGCAGGGTGGGTGTTTGGCTGCTGGCTGGGGTCAACCCACCACAAATTCTTTCTTGGGACAGCTGATACGGGGTAGGATCAAAAAGCCATTGCAGATGAAGGATTAATGTGAGGCCAGACCTGTTTATGAAGTAAAAGGACCTAGTCTGCTGAGAAGGAGGGATTTACCAAAAGAGTTGCAAGGTAAAGGATGCTTAAGCATCTGGAAGGGCTTTGTGTAGCTGGTTAGGATGCTGGTGATAGAAACCAGTCTGTGTGTTAGCTTGTTCTGTGCTCTCCAGCCCTAGTCCTGATCAGACTGGTGGTGTTGGAAGAGCAAGATGGGCTTTTAAACTAAGTTCAGGATCTCTCAGGGCGGGGGGGCAGGGGGCACAGACACACCAAAGAAAAATGCACGAAGTGAGACTGTGGGTTCTTTTTAGAGCAACTATGAAAATGGGCTGTGATGCTTTTTAGAAAGGGTTTGTGTAATAAGTTAAAGCCAGTCTGTGACTATTAGACTGTTCTTGGGCCCAGCTGAATGGATAAACTATTGGAGAGATTATGTTTGAAGATTTGGAAATTTGTGTCTTGGGAATATTGTGTCTGTGTAACCTGTATTTACAGAGTGAGAGTTACAGAATGAAAGAATTCTGTATTAATTTGTCAGTGGAGGATAGTATTATTAATTACAGATTCTCGTGAGCAAATTGATATAATCTGACTGTGGAACTGTTTCTGCATGGGTGAGCAGATGCATTGAACTATAAACGGAGATGTATCAGGGCTTATACTTTAATACAGGAAAAAATAAATGATAAAGTTGGTGAGCTGGTTCAACATTAAATAAAATTACCAGACCATCAGATAAATGTTTAATGCATATCATCTTCATCACTCAGTATCTTAATACGTCCCAAGATAAATGGGATACTCGATGCATTTTAGTGCTCTGTTCAAGTTCCCTTTAAAATGAACCAGATGCGGCTTCATCAGTTTTTACTTGAGGGAGTTACGGTACTGTATTGCTACATATCAGCATAATTAGAGATGTATGCTCAGTGAAGTTAAAATTGCATATTTACAAGACATAAATGCAATTCTATTGTTGAGAAGTCCAGGAACTAAATAGCTGAATTAATCCGGCAGAAGCAGAGTCAAGAGAAATTATTGAAAGCCAGAAAAGGAAGTCTGCAGTACATTTTCTTTATTGCTTTAGTTTTATACAGTCTGCTACTGACTGGCAAACAGGGCAGTTGCAAAGGCTTTGGTCAGCCATGGGAAGGGCTGAGAGTTACAGTGAACAAATCTGCTCATCGAATGAGTCCATAATGGCTAAACGATACCATAAACATTTTTTTTTGTTTCTGCCTTTTACTGTCAAAACCTTTTACATATTGATGAAAAAAGTCACTTTGCAACCCGTAATCTCTGGTAGGTTTATTAATGCTGTAACTTTTTTAAGGTGTAATGAGACCACCGTAGGATGCTGGGTAGAATGTTAATAGCCAGCCTTGACAAAACATCCACTATCAAGTGCCATGTTCAAAATGCAGTGTTTGTTTTATGGACATGAATGATGAATGGAATTGTTTAGTGACAATTAACTCGGGAAGCCAAGAAGAAATTCTTGTTAGACACTGCAGCCACAGGTAATACTTTAGCATAGTCCCAAATGAGACTTGTGACACTTTTATTCAGACTTGAACTGTTTTGCCCATCCTAATCGCACACAATTAATGTTTACTGTGAATTAGGAAGATAGTCCCATCTGCTCTTGGTCTTTCTTCTTCAAAATGGTATTTATGCCATCAGTCAGCATTAGTTCTCCATCTCTTGAAGGGTTCTGCTTGAGACTGCATGGTGGCCTGCTTGAGAGACTGTATCTTCAGATTTATATTTCAGTTCAAAACTAGTTTTGACAAAAGTCATATCAATGGGTTTGGATGTGATACTCAAAGTATCACTCTAAGCCTTTGAAATACACAGTAAATGTAACAGCAACAGTCAGGACCTATGTAAAGAAGGTTTAGTTTGGCTATATAACTGTAGTGGGAGAAAAATCCTGCAATTAAGATAATGTGGGAATCGGTTGCAAATTATCTCAAACTTTCTAAGCTTAAGGAAACAACCCATCCTAAAAAGCACTAAAAGAACCTTTACATTTAATGATGCATCTATGCACATGGTCATTCTCCTCAAAATGCAGCAGTTTGGTCTCTCGCCTACCTGTTTCTTCTCCTCTCAGAAGTAGTATTTCAGCTTATTGGGAAAACAGTATTTCTGTAAATTTCATGTGCCTTTGTATTAAATATTTTCATTAGTTTTTGTGGTTTATTGTAAACAGGTCAAATTAATAATTTGCTTTTTGTGGCATATCTGTAACTTTAAATGTTTTAAAAGGTGATGTGTGTCAGCGCCATACAGCTGAATTTCTATTTATGTATTGGTTTCTAATTTCTAATTATAGAATGGTTCTATAGATGCTGTACAAAGATACAAGAAGATAGCAAGAAGGCACTGGACTTGGCTGTCCAGTTTGAGACTTAGATCTGCATTTTATCTTGTTTAACACAACTCAGAGAAGCTTCAGATAACTTGAGCTCTCAGCAGTCCCTGTTGCAGCTAGTAATTTTTGTATTTGACTGGGAGCAGGATGCTTGACGATTGTGTGCTGTTATTTGTCTGAATTTGTTAGCTCCACTTTTTCTTTAAACTGAGATGTGTAGATACCAAAAGTGCAAAATATTATTTTTATAAGCTTTTGTTATGCCGATGCTCTTTATTTTCTGAGTTGGTTTTTTTTTGAACTTTAAAGTCATTAACCAATTACAACAGAGGTTGTTACAGCTTGGCTCATTTAGTGTGTTCCCAAGGAAAAAAAGCAAATTGCTGCTCATGCATTCAGCTGTAGATGAGTGTGCATTAAACTCTGCCTCACCCCCTGTATGCTGTTGTGAGCTTCTGCATGCAGACATGCGCTGAGTTGAGCCAGGTATAGCAGCAAAGCCTTGATGTCCAGCGGATGTGACTGTGATGGGATGAAAGCATATACCTTACTGTTATAATAAACATCAAGGGAAAAAAAAAAAAAAAAAAAAAACAAAAAAAACCAAAAAAAAAACCAAAAAAAAAACACCCCACAAACAAAAAAAACCCCAACCAACCCCACAATTTCTGAAGGGTTTGGGGAGGGTTTCAGGGAAAGAGTTGTGCTGGTACAGCCTGTGGCCCTCAGTCTGGCTAACAGAAACAGGGCAAAGGTCATTTTTTGCCAATATAACTTGTACTTTTGTTACAGGAGTTAGCAAAGGCTGAAGTATCAACTCCGTGTTAGAATTACTGTTTGTAAATCAATTCTGACTCCACTTCCAGCCAAGAGCCCTGTTGGTGGGTTTCATGATGCCACTTGGAGCCACAATGTAGGAGCTTTCTTCTAGGAGGGCTGCAGAGACTGGTGGATGAACTATGCTCTTTGACTGCTTTAAGTCTCCCAGCAAATGAGTAAGGTGTGTTCATAGGCCCAGGAAAGCCCACTCCGAAGGTTGTTAAATGAGTTGATTTGAATCTGGGAATAGGAGTTTCTTCATTACAGAATCCTTTTCCAAGTATTCTCGAGTAGTGCTATGGTAGCTGTAGGTTTCTGTGAGTTTTAATATGAGGTTTATGTATTTAATAGCATTTTGCTAAACTTTGTTAGATGGGAATTGGCTTTATTTGCTGAGCATTTCTTCTGTGAGCTTTCAGAAAGAGAATCGAGTGCCTCAAAAGTACACCATGGGAGTGCAGAATTACAAGATTTCATTTTTATGGCCGAATGCCAATCATCCTGAAATCAGGTAATTTGATCAAGTATCTTCTAATACTCCATGTGCCTAGCAGTGAGTATGTAGTATTTATAGGTAAGAGAAGGCAAGTGATGAGTCATGTGATAGGAGCAAAATGTGTGTATTACCATAGCCTGTTCTATTATAAATATCTTCCTTTGTTTAACATCTAATGTACTTAATTTTGTAATCAGTTTTTATAGAAGCTGTCAACTGTATATCTAGTGGTTAGTATTCTGTAAATGTTAACTATTTCATTGTTTCTAAGTACGTGTAGCACTTGAATGTGTAAACATTCTGAGTTTAAGGCAGTTTGAGAGGCAGCAGTAGTTAAATAAAGCTATTTAAGTGAGTTGGTCTTCAAGAAGTAGTACAGTGAAGTATTTTTATTAAGTCCAGTGTTTTTCTTAAAGTACAATGACAGACTATATGGTAAAGTTTGAAAAACATATCTGTGTCTGACTGAAGGGGTAACATTGAATAATACAATATCCAAATAGATACCTTGTGGGGTAGATAATCACGTACTGTCCATCCTTTGCTATAGTGTTATGCAGTTCGGCAATTGTAAATTCTGTTTGTACCTGAGGGAAAGACCTTGTAAGAGTAAATACGAACCAAAACTTTTAAAATTCCTTATTCTGCAGCATTTAGCCAGGCTTCCTCAAGAAGGGGTGGTTTGGGGGAGATGGATATTAATGCCCTGTGATTTAGTGGGATCCAGTGAATGTGCACCTGAAGTGATACACAGTAAAAAAGAGAAACGAGCCTTTAGATTTACTGCAACAAGGAATATCAACTCTCTGACTAGTTGAGAGTGTAGCACTGAAAAGCTGGTATTTCTTTACTGTCACTGTGGGTGTGTGTTAGGAAGATGCAAAACTGCAAGTTGCTGCCGGCAGTTTGAGTGCAACGGGATTGTGTCATGTTTCCGACAAAAGCTTTGCTGTGCAACCACATGACTGCGGCATCCAGAAATAATCACATAATCTTGCTGCTAGAGGGCCTGCATTAGACTCACAGCAGAACTCTGTATTTGGAGCCCAACTGATCTTTTTAGCTGAAGATGGAAGGAACTTTCCAAATGCACCAGGACCCTTATAGTACTTGTCTGGGTTTTATCTGCCAGACATTGTAGAAAGTGAGTTGTATGTTTACAGATAATTGAAATTGTACAAATGCATAATAATAATAATAATTTACAATTTTTGCTTTAGAGGGAGCATCTTTAAAATTAAATATAATTCCAGGTTATTGCTTGTAAAAAATAACATATCTGGGAAAAGGTTGCAGATAATTGAATTCCTGTTTTGTTCCTAGGGTTGTGTTGTTTGCTTCTGGTGGCATTTCTGAAAATCTCAGTAATTCTCTTATGCAACCACTGGTAGCAATAATATGCTTTGAACAAGCATGAGCGACAGAGTCAAGGCCAGGATAGAATTTAATGCTTTAAATAGGGAAATCTATTGAGCAACCTCTCTAGTGAAAGATGCCCCTGCCCATGGTGGGGGGGTTGGACAAGATGTCCTTAAAGGTGACTTCCAACCCAGCCTATTCTACGATACTGTGCAATGTTAATATGCTGCTTACCTTTCCTATTTAGATGGCAAAAGGAAGATGATGTTATTTCTAAGAACTGCCAGGTTTTTACCTGAAGTGTTGTTTTTTTTTCCAGACTCTGAATGTAATATTATGTAATAGTAATAGACTTATATGTTGTTTTGGTTTATTTGTTTGTTTTAGTACTGTATTCAACATGCCAGTTTTCCCTCTTGAATGCAACTTTCAGAAGACTGTTGGGAAGGGATGCTTTAGCTTTTGTTGGGATAGGTTTCTCTTGTCAACAGGGATTATTAAGACAGGCAGTTTTCTTGTTTTGGGTAGAGCAAAAAACCAGAGAGGGAGACTGGCTGCTCACAACTTGGCTGTGTAAAAGCTGAAGGTGGTTCTGCAAGTCCTGCATGTTCAGTTGAGGCAGGGGCGTGGGGATTTATAGTGTAAGGCTGGCTAGAATTGCCACAGTTTTATATGGTCAGGTCTTATCAGCTGACGAATTTAAATCAGTATCTTCTGTCTTTGGTGGATTTTTGATTTTTAGCATCTTGTATGCCGATGTCAAACACATATTTAAGAACACTTACTGCTTGAACCATCCAGCCACTGTTAAAAAATGCTTCATAACCAGGTATCCAGGTATCTAGTGCAGTTAACTAAATGTGGTGTGGCATATGTAGCCATCTCTCCCTAGGTATCCTTTTATTATTTTGCCAGCTTGTTGTTCTGGCTTCAAGCTTCTAGTAGAAGTGTGGAAGATGACCTTCTTCCCCATTCATTTCTATAGTTGCCTGTAATGTCTTCACCAAAATGATTGCTGAGGCTTTTTTAACTTGGCTCACAAGTGATAAAGCCAGATGATACTAAAAATTTTGTGAACAGGTGTTCACAAATTCTTTGACTGTCTCAGTAACCTTTTTTACTGCTTAGTCATGGCTATTTTTTTCTGCAAGTATTGATTATTTAAAATTATAAAAACTTATGGTAGCAATACTTTTTAAGCTCACTGAAGGGTTACTGTATTGATTACTAACCTAAGTGAGCCTGAAAGCTTTAGATTTAGTGTCTCAGCCTTAGTTAAATAAGAAAGCTGAATTTCCTCAGCTGAAATAGTTTCAGATTTGTAATTTCAGGCAGGGCTGAACTTTGGAATTATCTTGGATTCTGTCTCTGCAGGCTCCGTGGCAGTGGAGAGTGCTGTGGTGGTGCTCTGCATCGCGGGTATGAGCTCTGGTAGGGAAGGATGCAACATGGCTCCCGCTAGTTCAGGGTAATATAATTTTTAATTATAATATTTTTTTTATTCAAGAATCTCCAAGTGCTTTATAAACAGCCATGGCTTCGTTCTCACAATGTTCTTCCATATTGCAAAGCTTTGCAGTAAGGGAGTGCTGAGAGTGAAATGTTACCTTAATTTTCCACATGTGAGATGGGCATGTTATGGGTCTAGTACAACAAGTGTTCATGATGACTTCTTGTGAGAGTCACAGGGTAGACCACAGTTTTATTAAACTTAATCATACAGTTGCAGGCTAAAACTAAGGGACATACCGTATTGTTAAAGGCCTAGAACTGTTTCACAGTCACAGAGGGATTTAGTGCTCATGTTGGTAAAGGATATTAATACAGCAGTCAGCAACGTTGCTGGATCCAAAGCTGACAGTTTACTCATCATTCACAAGATATGAAAGTTAAAATAGAATTAAGATCAGGGAGGTTCATTCCTTATTTAATCCATTTGTTGGGTCATTCTGCTTTTTCATCTTCTTCTGAATTCTTTAATAGTATCTTGCACAGCATTTAAGTAATGAGTAAGCTTTTTTTAAATGGCTTTTTAAGAGCTGCAGTGTTTAATCATTTGAAGAGAAATTAGGAAACTGTAAGAAACATAGCAAGGGTAAACACACTAATTGAATGAGGCTTCAAATCTCAACTGCAAGAGTTAAGAGGATGTAAGTTCTGCTGTTGCCTAGGGGGCCGCCTCATTTCTTTCTCTTCTCTTTTTTCTTCCCTTGTCTTATTTAATCAGTATAGTTTTCAGCTTAGTGCTTCCTCATATCTTGGTTCCTTAGCAAAATGTCACCAGCCTAGCAATGCTTCAGGTTACAATCTGGATTACATCATCAGCCTAAAACTGCAGCTGGAGTTACTTGGTTTTGATCATGCCTCCCCAACATGGCCATTTAATAATGGATTTGTAAAAAGCAGAGCACTTGATACAGAGACATTTGCTATGTTTTAATGATTTTTTTTTTTTTTTCAAAAATGGAGCAACCTGTGGTGGAAAAACAATTTTATTCAATTAAGATATTAGAGTAAGTGTCTTGGAGACACAGTTTCAGCAAGGGGGAGGTCATGTGTAGTAAAGCTGAAAACTGAAATGCGGTAATTGATAAGCAAGCTTTTACAAAAGAGGTAAAAAATAAGAAAGCTTCCCATCAGATATTCTTGATTGAAAGGTTCTGCTTTTTCTCAGATGCACGTGAACTTACATACAGATAAGGGAAGCCAATACAAATATGAAGGCTTCTTGTTTGGATATCTTGTTGTAGTGGTAGTGTTTTCTCTAGTTTTCATGGTGCATCAACAGTTGTGTATCTGTAAAGTTGACTCTAGTGAAGAATTCCAGAAAAGAGAAAGACATGCCAATGCTGCAAAACATCAACAATCTTTCTGTGAGGATCTGATGGAGGTTCCATGTGGTCCTAGGTAGCCTGGATTGTTTTCACTTTACAGAGGAGGAAAAAGTTACGTCCAAAACTTGAATTTATCCAGACTACCTATGTAGTTGGCGTATGGGGTTGCTTTGCCTTTTTTTTTTTTTTCACTTTTATGATTGAGGAAACTTGCATATGTAGCATGTCATAAAGATGAATTGTCAACTTGATTCACACTTCCACTTTGGCTGGATAGTGACACCTCTAGATGAATCTGCAAATAAGTTTTATGACATAACAGACAGCAACTTCATAAACCTAGCAAAAACTAGTTTGGATTACAGCTTCTGTTTCTAGTTCTGGTGTTTGGCTCCTCTTCTGCCTTGTAAACTTTATTTTCCAAATGTGTATACTGACTTATCTTACCCTTTTTGCCCAAAGTATTCTGTTTTTTCTTCTTCCTTTATAGTCACATTCTTCAGAACAAGTCCAGGGTTTTTTCTATTCTCACCTACAGTACGGAAAATAGGATTTACCAACTCTGCAGTTTGGTGACAATTCTCAGTTCCATTGGATTCTGTGTAAAAAATGCTAATTTCTTAGAATATTAGTTGTCTTCAAAGTTCATTTCAATTCAAATACATGATCATGAACCAAGATTACTGTGCATTAAATTACAGCACATTAACTGCGAAAGTCCACTTCTTACCTCATTTTCCTGAATCATGGCTTTTTGTGCTTTGAAGCATATAATAAATGCTACTGCAGAACACTCAATATAATTGCTAATAAATTGTGTAAGTGCTACTCTGCTCCAGGATAAAATAACCAAGGTGTTAGGTTGACAGTGGTGCTTTCTGCTGGTTCATGCAGGCCTTGCCCAGGTCTTTCTATGGGATAACAGTCCAGCTGTGACTGCTCTGAAGGCTCCACTGAAGTTAGGCTGAATGGGCATCGTTTTTCTACTAAGGTACTCATTAGACTTGTCCCTGCTTAAACAAGGTTTGTGCTTCATGTGCCTTTGGCTTTACTCAGAGCTGATGCATGTGATGGTCCTTTGAGTCATGAAGCTTTTTTTTATATGTAGATAAAAAATCTTAAGGGGTTCTATGCTTTGTATATTACAGTCCATTGTCTTGATTTCTTGGGTTACTTTCCAATTTTCAGTCTGCAAGTAAAAACCTGTCTTAAGTGTCAGTGTGTATTTAAGTTATTTCTGTTTACATTTGCCTCTGATGTGAACAATATGCAACAGTGTCCTTTGAGTGTCCTCTTAGAAGAGGACATGGGTAAAGGTTGGTTACAAAAACAGACAGTCTAAATTTTCTTCATTTTCTTCATTATTTGCTGGAGAGGGCCAACCGCTGCTGTCTCCCCCCACCCACCCAGTGTTTCAGTATGTACACGTTTACAGAATATTTCTGACAAATTTCTGCAGGAAACCTTGAGGCTCAAGGATGCTTATTGATATCCTGAGCATGCCAGAGAGCCTTTTTGGCTATCATTAGTCACTGGAAGATGCATCTTCCTCAGCAAGCATTGCTTCTTACACCTTCCTCCCATCCCCTCTGGTGCTTGTTGTCTCTCTTTCAGTTTGAAGTGTCCCTTCTTGTAGATCCTGTATGCTCACAGGCAAACTCAATGTGAACACCTAGATGAGGCTAATCTGTTTAGCTTGTTACTAGCTCTAAGGTTTGAGACAAAACACAGAAAGAAGTGTTGTGATAGATGCTTATGTGAGAGTACTGTGGTGAGCAAGGAAGAGATTCATGTTTCTTCTCATAGTACAAAAAGTAAGGGGCATTGCACGAAGCAGGGTCAGAACTAAGGAAAGGTTCACCATTTTTCTTCAGCATATGACTGACCTGTGGAGCACCTTGCCCTAGGATGCAGCAGATGCCCAGTGTTTACAGTATTTTCAGGAAGCAAGCAGACAAATGGAATAACTTAAGTGCTAGACACTGCTCTAGTTCAGAAAGTTGCTGAGCTACAGGTAATGCTTGCCAGATTCCAGCTATCCATGTAGTCTCTGGGTATCTGTGATCCACAGCTGAGAATGGGACCCTGGGCTAGATGGGCAGTTGTTCCATCCTTGTGTCACTGTTCCTTTTGGGATCAAGGCTTGCCTATCGCATTTGGAATGGGAACACATTTGGGTTCTCATTTACAATGCTTTAAAGATTCTGTCAACGTACAGGTTTGAGTGAACCTGAATTTGTTTGCAGAGTTCTTACTGTAATAATTCTCAGCAGTTAGTTGCAGTTGATGCTACACATCATGGGTAGGTAGCGATAATGTGGAGAGAACCTGTTAGCAGTGAATGTTTTCTCCCCTTGCTGTGTGAGCTGAGTTAGGTGGTTAATGGGCATGCTCGGATACTGTGTTTAGTGTGCCTCTGAAAAAGTATGGCTAGTTTGCTGGCACAGTTATAGCTAAATATTTATTCAGATATGAAGAATAACCTTCAGGGTATCTATTTTAACACTTCTGTGTAAGTGTTATAGTAGTGTTATAGTGATAGCACTGTTTTTTAAATTTGCAAAATGCTAGACATTTTCTCATTAAAAGAAAATGGGGAGCAGCTTATGCTGTCATCTTGTATTCTGTAACTTGCACTGAACCTATGAACCTGACATCAAGCATATGCGAAATGGAACAAGAATACAGTGATTTGGGTGGGGTTGTGTTTTGGTTGTGGTTTTGTTTTTNGGTTGTTTGCTCTCTGGAGAAGTTTGAGTAAAACCAGGGATGATGAACTCTAGGTTGTCTTTTCTGGTCCTGTTGAATGTTGAAAGTAACATGCCTGTAACCATTTGACATGAAAGTCAAATCCAAATAATTACTACTTGCTCTGAAACACACACAGAAGCAGAAGCCAGCTTTTGAAAACAGAACCTCTTATTAGGTCTCCGAATATGTTCTTACACCCTACCTTTTTTTCCTGTGTGACGTATAAATGTATTTCTGAAAAGGAGGTGAGAGCAAAACTGAACAGCTGAGCAAGTAGACAAGGACTTCAACCAGAATTATAGAAGGGCAAGGGAGGAAAAGCAGTGTGGAGGAAAGGCAGTGTGGAGCTAATGCCCCATACAGGTCTACCGAGCCAGTCTGTTGCCTTCTGTTGGTTGGCGTTCTTCCTTCTGTTTTTTTCTTTAAAGCTTGAAGTCTTGAGGCTAGAGATGGTTTCTCAGGATGATTTGGGAACACTGCAGCATAACCAGATCATGAAGAAGCTTGCTTAGAACTACGGTAATACAAATACTGTATGAAATTCAGTTATTAAAAGGTAGAGAGTGACACAGCAGTTTTTTGAAAACTGTAATTACTTAGGTTATTGCCAAGCTAAAATGAAATTAGTTATTTTGCTAATAACCAGAAGATGGAAGATAGTAAGTATGAGGGGTGGTGTAAAACCCATGAATGTCCACGTTTTTGCTATTAAGCATTAGTTGGTATGTCCACCTTAGTAAATGTGTTGAGAGAATTGTTTTTATTGCCAGTGACTGTGTCACTCTCAAGATACCACTCAAAAAGTAGATGTTGCAAATTGTTTCATGTATGTGAGATAAATAGGGTAAGCAAAGAGTTAAGAAAAAGTTTTATTTCAACTTTGTAAGAAGATGCGTTCTGTTTTATCAGTTCATTATCAGCAACCAGTTCAATCTGTCAGTTTGGTTCTTTATGTGAACTTTTCCAATGGCAACCAGCAAAGATTTTTTTTTTTTCCCCCTTGTATATAAATCTGTAAATCTGTCAAAGTCTGCCTTCGGCCTGGCTGTTCATCCATATGCTGCAGAATGCTGAAAGAACGGGAATGCGGCTATTTCTTAGACAGAAGTATTTTACTGTGCTCTGGAATGCTGGATGTGGAAGCTTATTAGCATTTTTTGGAAATTTCTTTGTAGCTTATTTCTACTCAGTGCAAAATTTCACCTGGGTATATGCAAACAAGTTCATATTTATCTTAGCAGGGTAGTATGATGTCTGAATGGCAATGGCTAACAACAAAAACGGGATGCAGTTCATTTTCTGACATCTTACAAAACAGTTTATCTAAGCAGTTTAACCTTTCCTGTGTGAAGCAAACAGTCACTGGGGAGCCTTATGTGTAATTCTGCATTCTAATATGGTCTTATACATAAACCATCTTCAAACACTTTTTTTCAGTGTGATGCAGTCGTTCAGTAGTTTGTTTTTAAACTGAGCCAAAATAACCATAACAGCTCTTTGTGGCTATAGAAACCAGATGTCAAGGTTCTTGGACATGTCTAGATGCCCTAATACTAGTATTTGAACTTCTACTGGTGTAGATGTGAACTGTGTAGGATTAGAGGGTCATCTGGTTCTCTAAAATTATTTTGCAGCTATTATATTAGAAGTTTCTATGTTCAAATATTTCTGCTTCTTATGGCCACGTTGATTCTGATGAGAATCTACTGGATTTTGGTTTTAAGGAAAAAATGGACTGCCAAAAGAATAAACCTGAAATATGTGAAAACCTTTTTCCCTGTTAAACAGAGTTCATGCATTTCTCCTTCCTTCTCACTCCTCCAAATTTGCTGCACCATAACTTTTGCCATCATGTCCAGAAGACTCGGTGATTTCAAGGCATTAGGAAGAATAAATCCATCAGTGTATATGCTCAAATGAATGCATCCTGCAATATGTTACCACTAAAACTA
>WEKW01016913.1:45824-61571 GCA_013389905.1 Sula dactylatra
AAACATAGTACAAGTAATCAAAGTCCACTGACTAGATTATTTTTCTTTCCCGGATGGAAAGTATCCTTTTTTACTTCCAACTTTCTGATAATCAAAGCGACATATGTTGTAACTGCCAGTTTCTTGATGAATCCATAACAATAATCGTGACCTATTGCGGTTTTTTGGCTTGATGCAAGAACATTGGTTTTGTCTTGAATGACGTATTGCCAACATAGAGGTAAGGATGAGGTTTTTTTGGAATGTGTTTAGTATATTCAGTGGAGCTATATTACAGGCAGGGTGGAGTTTTAATCCAAGGTTTTTCCATCAGTCGTGGGGGGGGGGGGGGGGGGGGGGGGCGGGAACTGAAAGATGATCTTACCTTACCCCAGTAGTAGATACAGTTTCCAGGAGATTCTTCTCTCTTGTTCTGCCAGTTTCTCTTTGTATCACTGTCATGCCAGTGTTTTAATCTTGATTGATTTGATCTCAATTCGTAGCCATCTTTCTCATATTTGGTGCAAAGCTAATAGGGCAAGTTTATGGCAGTGGCCTTCAAAAGCACATCTGTCTCCCTAGGAAGTGACTACTGGTAAATGGTGGTAATTTGAAGAAAAATCAGAAGTCACCAAGGCACCCACCTCATTCAGCAGCGGGCCCACAGTTTCCCCAGTCTTTTTTTACTACTGATATATTTGGAGAAACCCTTTTTGTTATCCTTGACATCCCTTGCCAGATTTAGTTCCAAGTTAATGTGTCATGCTCCCCTGAGAACTGAGCGATTTGACTGTACCAAACTTTGTTTTTCCTTTGGACTGCTTGGCGTTGTGCTTTTTCTTCTCTCTTCCTGGAGCACTGTTGCTGTTTATGCCTAAGTGAGATTTTTCTTGGCACAAGCTGACAGACAAACCGAAGAAGTAGTCTGAAAAAACTGCTACTTTTGACTCTCTTCCCAGCTAGGAACTGTGCTTATTTTATGAATGGGAAGAAAATCCTCAGAGCTCATTGTCCCAGTCTAGGCGGTATTTCTGGCTAGGCTGGATAAAGGTGTAGAAAATTCTGCATGGACTCTAAGTCAGGTGGGAATGTTAAGTGATAAACTACTAGCTTAGTCAGGAGACCCAGACTGATTGAATTTCTCACTGTCAAGCATATATATTCATATCTCTTCTAAGTACATAAAAGAATATTAGATCTGGGATGCTAAAGGTGTAATCATTTGTGATTGAGAACTAATTGCTTTGTAGAGCACTGAATGCAGACTTTTTTTTGGCTTAAGAGAAAGGGACACCCCATGTTATTTCAACAGCCGAAGTACAGATATTAAAATTTTAACAGTCCACTGCCCACTATTCTCTGTATGTCAGTGATGCTCTGACACTTAAGATGTGCGTCTCCCAATGAACATCTTACTTATCATTTCCTGTACAAAACATGTATATAGTGGAAGGCCACTTTTTGGAGTATGCAACTTTCTGATTATATTTTAATTCATGGGATTGTGCAAACTGCTGTGTCTGGTTAGGGTTGTGTCTGCCTCGAAAGTAAATTCATATTTTGTTTGCTTGCTTGTTTTGAGCCTTTCTAGTCATTTTGAGATAACTCGAGAGAATAATACAGAGCTTCATAAAACCATATGTAGTGACATGTGATGAAAAACTAAGAGAACTATACTGGGTTTTGTTTTGTTTGGGTTTTTTAAAATTGAAAATTGTTTCATCCAGCTAAAATCCTGCCAGGGCCTTAGACAACCTCTTGTAGCTGAGGTCTTACCATCAGTAAAGACACATGAGTCTGCTATGAAGAGGATCCTGTTATGATATGAGATTTGAACTTTGTATGTGCGTTTGCTGTAGGATTTCCAGTCCCCGGCTGTGGGCTGGCAAGGAGGGGGTTATCCTTAATATCCTTATGAACAAAAAGATTTCTCATAATCAGACACAGTGAATACATACCACGTTTTATTATGGTTTTATTCCTTAACTTTTCCTTCAGATAAATGTTATTTTTCTCTAGGCTAGACATGCTAGTGACAAAACAGCCTTGGGGATAATAGGGCAGTGAGGAGGGCGCACAGCAAGCTCACTACCCTGGAGTTCAGGAGAGCAGACTTTGGCCTGTTCAGGGGTCTGCTTGGTTAGAGTACCATGGGATAAAGTCCTGGAGGGAAGAGGGGCCCAAGAAAGCTGGTTAATATTCAAGGATCACCTCCTCCAAGCTCAGGAGCAATGCATCCCAACAAAGAGGAGGTCAGGCAAAAATGCCAGGAGGCCTGAATGGATGAACAAGGAGCTCCAGAACAAACGCAAACACAAAAAGGAAGCCTACAGAGTGTGGAAGCAAGGACAGGTAGCCTGGGAGGAATACAGAGAAATTGTCTGAGCAGCCAGGGATCAGGTTAGGAAAGCTAAAGCTCTGATAGAATTAAATCTGGCCAGGGGCATCAAGGGCAACAAGAAAAGCTTCCACAGGTACATCGGTGATAAAAGGAAGACTAGGGAAAATGTGGGCCCTCTCTAGAAGGAAATGAGAGACCTGGTTACCTGGGATATGGAGAAGGCTGAGGTACTCAGTGACTTTTTTGCCTCAGTCTTCACCAGCAAGTGCTCAAGCCACACTGCCTGAGTCACAGAAGGCAAAGGCAGGGACCGGAAGAATGAAGAACCACTGTAGGGGAAAGATCAGGTTCGGAACTGTTGAAGGAACCTGAAGGTGCACAAGTCCACGAGACCTGATGAGATGCATCCACAGGTCCTGAGGGAACTGGCGGATGAAGTTGCTAAGCCACTATTCATCATATTTGCGAAGTTGTGGCAGTCTGGTGAAGTTCCCGCTGACTGGAAAAGGGGAAACATAACCCCCATTTTTAAAAAGGGAAGAAAGGAAGATATGGGGAAATACAGGCCAGTCGCTCACTTCTGTGCCCAGCAAGATCATGGAGCAGATCCTCCTGGAAACTATGCTAAGGCACATGGAAAATAAGGAGGTGATTGGTGACAGCCAACATGGCTTCACTGAGGGCAAATTGTGTCTGACAAATCTGGTGGCCTTCTACAACGGGGTTACAGCATTGGTGGATAAGGGAAGAGTGACTGATGTCATCTGCCTAGACTTGTGCAAAGCATTTGACACTGGCACACAACATCCTTGCCTCTAAATTGGAGATACATGGATTTGACGGATCGACCACTCAGTGGATAAGAAATTGGCTGGATGGTCGCACTCAGAGCTGCAGTCAATGGCTGGATGTCCAAGTGGAGACCAGTGACGAGTGGCCTCCCTCAGGGGTCGGTATTGGGAGTGGTGCTATTTAATGTCTTTGTCAGCGACATGGACTATGGGATTGAGTGCACCTCAGCAAGTTTGCTGACAACACCAGGCTGTGTGGTGCAGTTGACATGCAGGAAGGAAGGGATGCCATCCAGAGGGACCCTTACAGGCATGAAAGGTGTGCCCGTATGAACCTCATGAAGTTCAACAAGGCCAAGTGTGAGGTCCTGCACCTGGGTTGGGACAATCCAAAGCACAGATATAGGCTGGGTTGGGAATGGATTGAGAACAGCCTTGAGGAGAAGGACTTCGTGGTTTTGGTTGGTGAGAAGCTCAACATGACCCAGCAATATGTGCTTGCAGCTCAGAAAGCCAACCGTATCCTGGGCTGCATCAAAAGAAGGATGACCAGCAAGTCAAGGGAGGTGATTCTGTCCCTCTAATCTGCTGTCATGAGATCCCACCTGGAGTACTACATCCAGCTGTGGGGCCCCCAACATAATGAAGACATCGACCAGAGGAGGGCCACAAAGGTGATCCAAGGGCTGGAGCACCTCTCCTGTGAAGACAAGCTGAGAGAGTTGGGATTGTTCAGCCCTGAGGATAAGGCAACTCTGGAGAGACCTTATAGCAGCCTTCCAGTACCTCAAGGGGGCCTACACAAAGTTGGAGAGGGACTTTCTACACAGGCATGTAGTGATAGAACAAGGGGTCATGGCTTTAAAAGGAAGGAGCGTAGGTTTAGATTGGATATTAGGAAGAAATTCTTCACCGTGAGGGTGGTGGGTCACTAGAACAGGCTGCCCAGAGAAGCTGTGGATGCCCCATCCCTGGAAGTGTTCAAGGCAATGCTGGATGGGGCTTTGAGTTATCTGGTCTAGTGGAAGGTGTCCCTGCCTATGGCAGGGGGGCTGGAACTAGGCCATCTTGAAGGTCCTTCCCAGTCCAAAACATTCTAGGATTCTATAGCAGGTTTTGGGGTGAATATCCTAAACTTGGCTAGATTACTGTGAATACAGAACATTAACCTTGAGTACAATTCTGAGTTTTGGCCTGATTTTAAAAGCTGACACAGAGAAAATACAGGTTTGAAACTAGTTCTGTTGTGAAGTACCGTAAGTGTCTTGTTTGTCTTATTTCCTCTGAAAGAAATCTGACCTTCTGGGTCCCACCCTCAGTTGGCATGTTGGTTTTCTTATGAACTGGTGCTCTCAACTTAAAGTACTGTTCTCAGGAAGTAACTTACCTCCAGCTAAAAATACTCGCTGGAGTGTCCCTCTGTACTCTACTTTGTCAAGTCCTTCACAGCATAAATGCCTTGGCTCTTTGGTGAGGAGCAATGTGCTTTGTATTGGCGGGGTGAAGAAGGCTGGAAAATGGAGAAGTGCCATAAAAAGATTTGGAGGTACAGTGCTGGCAAATGCACTTCATACATGCGGAGGGAGATGGTTCAGTGAGCAAGGAAGACCAGCCTGCAAAAACATATTTGTATGTGCTGTGGCTGTACGTAGTCTAGTTGCTTCTGGCTTGTAGCAGCCTGAGAGACAATTTGGGCTGTTCCAGAGAATAAGTGGAAAGCTTGCTTTATATAGTTTCAACTGTTTAGTTGTAGTGTTACAATTAAGCAGTAAGTTTTTATGATAGCTATTTTCTGAATCCAGTGTTTTTTGAAAGCTGACATGATTGAGTTGGTTTGATAAGGGCAATGTCTTTCCAATTTGCAATCTCCTGCACTGAGTGATGCTTGTGGTGAGGTACGCTAAGGCAAGGCTTTATTTGTACTATCATCCATTGCAAGTCAGAATAAATTCCTTAGCATGTGAAATAAAAGGTATGAGAATCATACTGTCTTCTGCTGCAATTCATTGCTGAAGTGTGTAACAGTGCTCTGCTGAAGAGCTTTCCCATCTGTTGTAGAGGAAATACATGATACATGGGTAGGAATGTTGAATCAGTGTTGACCTGGGCAGAATGAAGAAAAAACTAACTTTTCTGTTTAAATTCTGATTTTCTTTTTGAAATTCTTTCATGCAGTAAGTGCTGTACAACAAGTTTTTATGTAACAATATGTCCACAGAGAAATTAATTGTATAAGAGAGAGTTTTCCCATTTGTTCTTCATTGGGACAAACAAGACTTTGTTGGGCCACCTGAAAGACTGGGCTGAGTGCAGGCCTAGCTAGGACAGTAAAACAGAGCCACACATGTACTGCATGAGGAGTGAATGGCACCTTGATAATGGTAGGGTGGCAGACCAGAGCCTCTTTAGGCTCCTTTGTAGAAATTTTGGGTATATAAGATAGGCTCTTTATGTACACATTTGCTCTTCTCAAGTGCTACCAGCTTTGTGGTAGGAAACATACGATCATTAGGAACTGTAGCACTCTTCTGGTTTTTCATGTTTTGTCTGATGAAATTATTTCCTGGGAAATGAAGGTGTTTGTAATGGCTCTTCTGGTAATTTGGCAAGTCTCACTTCACAGGTAATGTAGTTTTTTTCTTTATGGAATAAAATAACTTGCATAGCTTTTTTTGAAATTGTCTTTTACAAAAACAATTTTATATACCTCTGTGTGTGTGTGTATATATGCACACACATACAAGAGCTGTTAATGTAATTTTCATAAGTCAAGTTGCCATGTTTATTCCAGGATTAATCTTGTTAGGAGGCCTGCATTCATCATAGCTTTAGAAGTTACCTTTGGGATTTGATCTCAGAAGTTACCAGTGAGGAGAAGGGCTGGGTTTACTATGGAACTTCAAGATGCTTTTCAAAGAGGTGAGGTTTGTGTTAGGTTTATAAATCCATCTTTTGAATTATATATTTCTTTCCTGTATTTGCCCCATTCTCAACACCGGTACTGGGTTTAGCTTCTGTCAGCCTGGGTGCTTTTGTTTGTGCTTTTTTTGTATCTATACTTCAGATTTTTATTGCCTTCCTTGTCGCAGTACTTAAGCATTCAGTGGTGTGTTAAACAATGACACCATGTTTCACGTGTGGATTTTGTGTAATTTAAATACAGAAACTGCGTGCCTCAAACTGGTTTTTCTGAAACAGTTTGCATTTATATACCTCCTGGAAATTAATTTTCACTGTAATTTTTGATGGATTATTTTGCTATATATGGAATAAACATATGAATGCATATCCTCAAAATGAGTTGTCATGTTGTAATAGTTGGTGCTTTTAATATCTTACTGCAATTACACACGCACGCGCACAGCCTGTAGTTAATGTCCTTTCCTTTGTCTCAGGTTGTACTGGGACCTGACTGGTCCTTAGACTGTTGTAGGTAGTAACATGAACAATCGAGCAGTAGCTGCTTGGAGAGTACAAGTATAATGCCAGGTTGATTTATGTTGCTATGTTTTCAGTCCATTTCAAAAACATAATTGTGTTTTGCTGAATATAAATAATCTTTGATATCCCTCCAAAATATATGCATATCCCCAAACTTAATCAGTTCCAGGCTATATTCTTCTGCCTGTCATCTCCACTTGATAAATTCTGGACTTCCTTTTTCTCTCAAATAAATAAACGAAGTAAATGAATAAAAATTGTTTCTCAGCGCATGCTATAATTATGGATGTTAGTCATGATTTTGAATGGTGTTTGTGTTCACAGTGCAATTTTAGGATGTGATAACATCATCCTCTGAAGTTAATGTGTCTTCCTGAACAGAGTCTTTAATTGGATGTGTTCTATTTTAACCTAACTTGTAATGATTTTCTATGTATATTATGGATAATTACAAATAATGTAAAAACTATATCAAGGAAAACAAAAATTTGAGTTACGTTATATTGACATGTATATTTGAAGTTTTAAAAAAATCCCTATCAGTCTCCACATCATTTTCTTTAAAAGGGAATGCTGTATTGTAGCTATATTTTGATAAGGAAGAGCAATGTAGCTTTAGAAGTTGTAAGATATTCAGTACATGAGGAAACCGTTGCCTGACTAGATCAGCTTACTACTTGGAGGAATAACCTAAAACATTTTACTGTAAGACTTTTCAATTAATTGCTTTGAGTGTGTTTGCGAATCACCACAAAAATGCAAATTATGGGTGGTCTTTAAGTATTGCTCCGCAGTTGCTTATGTCATATATATTAAAAGACTTTTTTTTACATCATCCTTGGTCATCCCTGAAGTTCTGCAGGCATTTGCAGTTTGCAGGCTTGCCCATTTCCTGCATGCTGGGTATTAAAAATTAAAGCAGAGCTGTACCTCAGATGTGCCATAACAATAACCACTGCTGGAGGGAGCAAAACAGGCTACAGGTACTGGAGCTAAATTCGGATGCAAGGAAGTTTGTCTGTAAGGTAGCAAGTAAGGGGAAAAGATTTTTAGTTCAGTAGGTTTGAACAGATGTGTCTCACCTTCAGAAGGAAATTGTACCACAATGCTCGTGGCAAATCTAGAGGGGTCTTTCTGCAGCTCTTCTCTTTGAACCTTTGCACGGAACAACGAAGTATTGATTGGGCTGGAGGCAAACTTGTCTGTTTCAAGCAAGGAGTGCAGTGGGTAAAGTACATCCAAGTTCTGACCTCCATTTTGCATTTGTTACACAAAACAGAAAGGCTTCCCCAAGAAAGAACTGAAGGATGGGAGATAACTGTTATTTTTTTGCCTGTTCTGGAGCAAATTCCCATATTTTAGGCAAGTTATCGTACGACCACAGGCAGGACAGCGATGTAAGTCAGGCTGGATGCAGCTTTTACCGTCTATTTTCAGAGTATTCTTGAAATTACTGGGTATAATTAAGAACTTTGATTTCAGAAATGTCAGAAAACTTTTTTGACACTTTGATTTTATGTTGATTAGTTTCTTCAGAGAAAAATATTCACTGTTTCTCAATTGAGAAACAATGGGTAGCTTTGATCCAAGACTGCATCTATGCTGAACCTTCTGTCAAATGCAGTATTCATAGTAAAACCAATTGAACTTTTTAACCTGTTATACTATTGAAATGTGAGCCATAGCTACTCCAGTAGGGGTTCTTCCCTAAGAAGAAACATTTTTGGAAACACTGGAATTCTTTGCCCCATTATATGCGAAAAAAGTAATGAGTCTGCCTCTGGTTTTGGCATGGCCACTAGTTAGTGTTAACTTCTGGGGACTGACTGGGGTGTAGAGCCTGTGTAGAGCAGTGGTGGTAGACAAGGAAGTTCAGCTGTGGTGGAAGATAAAGGTTACTGTTTTCTCCTGATGAAGACCTGAAGTAGGTGTCTACATTGAAATTGAAGTGAATTGTACATGTATGAGTTAATATTTTTGCATTACTTAAACATGCTTCAGTTTTCAAAAATCAGATTTCTCTTTTTTTGATGTCTCCAATGTAGCGTTGCTTTTTGATGCCATTATCAAATATAACAAAGGAAAACTAGTTTGAAACATACTCTTGCCAAAGCATTGTAAATATTACAATAAGCATTACTGGTAATGCTTTTCCTTGCTTTTAACAGTAGTTCTGCAATTAATGCCTTTGCATCTTTTGTCATTTAGCATACTAGAGAAAATACCTGGCAACCAGAAGCTTGCAGAATGAATTTGGGGAGAACCTGAACATGTGTAGTTATAATGTGAAAGTGACATTGCTGATTAATAAAGTAATAGGCAACAGGCTGTATGTATTATAGCTTTTCTGAAAGCTGTTTTTGGGAATGTGGAAAAAAGCATCTCTTCATTAAATAGGTAGTACCATAATTGTTCTGGTTGTTTTATATTTACCTAAACAGGCAGCAAATGGGTCTCAAACTTAATCTTGCCATAAAAGACAATATATTATTTTTAAATCCTTGCATGAATCGCTAATATGTAGTGACTAGAGGTGCTTGGGGTTTTGTCTTTTTAATTTTCCCTCTCAGTCAATGAATATAGAACTGTCCATCTCAGGAAAATTTATACCAGAAAACCATTTGTGTTTGTACTAAAGTTCTACTTAGTTTTTGTGCCTCTGTGTCTCGATGTAAAAGGAACTGGTTTGGGGGGCGGCGGATTGCTGAAGACTGACACAGCTTACCCAGCATTCATGCTGATGAGAAGAAATGGTCAAACTAAAACTGTGTGCTGAGCTAGCCCAGAAAACAGGAATAGCTGTACAAACCCACTTGTTTCCCAGGAGAGATTTACTGCATGACCAGGAAACCAAGGACAGACCTTGAGGATATTGTCTGGAAAGATCCCGGAATGCCTAATTGAGCAAAAACATCCAATTCAGCAGGGGGTGGGAGCAGGGGCGCAGGTGAGCCTTCTTCCGTGCACTGTCATCCAGTTCGTTTACTGTCTTCCAGCAAATATGTGCTTTTTGTGTATTTGAATATATTTTTTGTTGGACTGTTTCAAAAGTTTTTAGCATGGATTCAAGTCCTATGCGGTCCTGCCGTTGGTCTGTCTGGTGCCTTTCTCCTTTCTCTCTTCTTGCTCATTTTCTGGTAGTTTTCAAAGCCAGGATTCATGTTCAAGCACACTTGGAAAAGGGATACCAATCTCAGTATCAAGTCCTTCAAAGCAGTGAAGTTCCTAAAAGTTCCGTAAAACTCTAGGTCCCTACATAAAAGGAAGTGGAGACTTCCTGCAAAGAGAGATGATGTTAAATGCTCCAACTGAAGGACCATGTCTTGAGTACGTTCATTGCTGAATGATTCATTGCATGAATCTCCACAGATAGGTGCTGTGGTGAGCGCAGGACAAACATCAACTCGAGCTTGCTATTATTTGCAACACAGAATAGGAAACCCAGTTTGACTGATGATGGCACTCGGAAAAGTACTTGTTTGTATGATTTAGCTGAAATAGTGGAAATAAGATCAAAAGATACACTGACGCAGACATTCATTTGAAGTTATTGTCAGAAGGCAGAAGCTGGGAAAAGTTTCTGTGCTGAGGGCTGTAAGAGCGGTTTCTTTCATCGCTGGGCTTGAACAGATGCGTTTCGGAACAAAGTTCTGATGAAATCTTTTTTTTTTTTGCAATGATTTATTGTGCTAGTGATATGATGCCAAGGTAGTTAAATCCTGAACATCTGGCAAGGTGTTCAACCTGAGCTTATTGAAAGCCTCCTACAAGGCAACTGAGGTTATGTATGAGCAACTTCACAGAGATGATTGTGCTTTTATTAAAATATGATATGGAACACCTCAGACTCATCATAAGCAAGTTTGCTGAGGCAAAGAAAAATAAAGATGCACTTTCAATATGAAGAAACCTAAGGAATGTGCTATGCCTGTTACTACCTGAGAAGGACTGTGGAGTAACTCTTTTATCATCAGCAGGCTCGAACTTGTTGCTGGTTCACCTTTTGCTCTTGGTAGAGTTTTGTCTATGCCCTGATTAACTAAGACATTTATTTCATGATCCAGAAGTAAAATGCTGTATATGGCAGATTGTTCAAAACAGGTCCGTACTGAACAGCAAGGCAAAATTGGCTTTCTACCAGGCCTGCTAAGCATGAGCAAAATACTGCAACTACAGACCTGGGAGGAAAAAAAAATCCTATTAGGATATGTGCATGCTAAAACAAGATGGAGCTGAAAAGAGGCTGCAAAGCAATCCTTCAGCTGCACAAAATGGCAGTTTTGAGGTTTTTGTTTGTCTTTCATTGGTTTTTTCTTCAGAAGTCTGATTCTGAAAGAAAAAAGGGTATAGCAAACTAATAATTAGAAAGACATTAACATTGAGGACATGTCCAAAAAGAGGTCATTGTTTGCCTCAGTGTTTAGGAATTGTTATAACTATTTAGACACAGCCATAAAACATGTTAGAACATAATTATAGTGGGTTAAAAAGGCCTCTAATGCAGAAAGTTGTGAAGATGTGCAATGTAGTAAGATGAAGGGTTTGCATTATTGGAGGAAAAGTAGTTGGGTGCCGCTTCCAAATGCCGCATAATTCTTCTGTGTAAGAGGGGGCTGTAGATCTGGAATTGAATGTAATCAATTAAGAAGCCCAGGGAGCTAAATTGGCTATTTTCTTCTTGATAGGTAACAAATGACTAAAACCACAGCAGAATCTATGCTGTTTGAAAGGATACTTAGTGTAATGTTTGAGTTCAAATACTAAAATATACACACATCTGAAGCAAACTGCGTAAAAGCATTGAAAAAGTGATTTGTCCATTGCAATATGTATCCTGTCAAGCTGAATTTGCTGTTTTAAAGTAAATATTTTTCTTTTAAACTTGATGTTCTTGCAGCAGCTGAGAATGAAATGTGATTATCTTAAGGTCAAACTCCAGGAGATTAGCTGCAGGAGGAGGCTTTCGGTGTTTTACAAGTTCAGTGGGGTGGACTGACCTTGGCTGGCTGCTGGGTGCCCACCCAGCCGCGCTCTCACTCCCCTCCTCAACAGGCCAGGGGGAGAAAATAGGAAGAAAAAGCTTGTGGGCCAAGACAAAGACAGGGATATCACTCACCAATTACCACCATGGGCAAAACGGACTCAATTTGGGGAAGATTAATTTCTTACTAATTAAAAATAGCCTGCCATAGGCTGGGAGAGGAGGTAGCATTGCAGGTTACCTACTTTTCACTTGGAAGAAGTGGCCGCTCCACCGCTTCTCATGCCTGCTTAGCATGTTGGCTTCCCCACGGCAAAACCCCTTTGTCTTCCTGAAGTCAATCTTTGCTAGAAATTGAAGCTGCGGTTCAGCTGCAGGGCACTCCTATTCAGCAGAGTACATGTCCAAAGGCTTTAGTAATGTGTTCAGTGTATGCTTATGTACTTCCCCCAGAAAACAGGGATTTGAGCACATGCTTTTCTATATTGTTATTACAAACACTCAAAAATAGAAACTCTGTGGTGACTTAATCTGTCATGAGTGAAAACTGACTGTGTGGCAGTCTCAAACACTTGCCTACTGTAGTTCAGTCTCACCACTATCACATTTTCCTTTTTGGGAGGTTGCTATTATACCATTTTGTAGGGGAAACAAAGCACTTAAATGTGTTTGGGGAGAGTGTGCTAATATTGCAAAAACTCATCCACCTGATTTTTGTTGTCCAATAAATCATTACCTCACTGATCTTTTGCTTCAGGTGCTGCTAGCATTTTATTGTGTTAACAACCTGTTCACCTGTCTTTCTTGCTTGTGTAATGATATTCTGTAGATAAACACAGAGCAGTTGGCAAAGCTTTAACCAAGCTGTAGCTTTTCTCACATTGCTTGTTTTTTATGAAGCCTTATGACCAATTACCAATACTTGCATTCATCTTGGAGTCATTTTTCTTTCTATGCATGTGCAACAGGAGTTTAAGACTTCATTACATTCTACAAGATACGAATGTAGGGGGAGTTTTTTTCCCTTTTTTCCTTTATGGATGGCACTGCAGGTAGTCAGTAGATTTAAAAAAAAAACAACTTTTTTTAAATAAAAACAAAACAAAACAAAAAACCCACACACAAAAAAAACAAACAACAAAAAACAAAACCCCACACTAAAAAACAAAACCAAATAAAAAAGCCCCCAAAACAACTGCTTACTTGGAATAGTAGAGTTCCTCTCTCATTTAATGTGAAGAAATATTTTTGCTACTAAATATTTTAACAATTGCATTTGACTATTGAAAATTTGGCTCACCTGCCGGTTAGAGAATGATTGATTCTTATTATTATTTATTAGCATTTGGAAATCAATGAAAAATTCGAACGGCCTGTCCAAAGGAAGGATGTGAATACATTTGCTTACATGGGAGGTGAAAAAGGAATTGATGTAACAACTTTCTGATAGCCTTTCTGAAGAAATACCTTAACTACTTAGAACTAGTCACCTGCCAGCTAAGCCTACTAGTGCAAATGACTGGCGTAGTCAGTCTTCAGTTGGATAACTTTCTGCCACTGTAAGTCCTATTTTTCACACTGGCAATTAATAAACTGGGGACTTTGTGCCTAAATCCTATTACTTTTGAACGAAACACTTTTTCATTCTAATAATGTTATGTAAGTCTTCCTTAAGTTTAGTTAGCTTAAAACTAGTTACAAGCAACATCAGTTGTAAGCTTTAAAGATTCGTTGCATCATCACTGGCTATTTTTAAAATGCTTAGGACTTAATTCTGCTTTGTAGTGCATAGAACATGTGATCTCATATGTGATTTGTTTTCCAAAATGTTAGGTGGTGGTTTCTGTACACTGCAGAGTAGGAGCGAGTTCTTAGCCTCCAGATTTACCCAATTCCCACCTCAAAAGGAATGTGCTTTTACTTGTGCAGTCCATTTTCCTATTTCTGTGCTATGCAGTAATTGTTCTTATTTGGCACTGTCTGATAATGGCAGCCTTTATTTCAGGGAATGGAAAGTTTGAGGTTGATCCTCTTTGTCTGGGCATGTGACAATGCGCTGCTTTCCTTTCCCCAGAAATACAGTAGGCAACGGATTTAGCCTGAGAACAACTGGGCCCTCAGGAATAGACACATGTATACCACCCTTTTCCCTTACCAAAGGCGGAATCAAGGAAGCGACATAGATGAAACACAGTTCCACTCATGTGAATGCCATGGCCTTTCTCTAAAATTTTTCACTTTGGCCATTAGAGTTGTAGCATCAGTTGTACAGATAGAAGTTGTTGAGCAGGCAGCTGATGTTTGTTAACCTTCCTGGCTAAGGAAGTGTCATGTGGCACCCACAGCAGTGATACGTATCGCACATGGACTGTCAGCCAATATTGTCCTGCAATTATGAATGCAGTTGCTGTGATGTGTGATAAAATACATGTACTTGTGTAAAAATGCACCTTCTACCATTGCAAGTACTACTTGAAAAGTTACCCTGATGGATGTAGGTTTACTTTGTTCCCTTGTCAAAAAAGCAATCTGGATTTACATCAGCAAAATGCATATAATTAATGCTTTTCCATAGGGATCAAATCAGGGTTTCTGAGCGTGTGGGAGAGACATAAATGCTTAGTGCTGGAAAAGTGCCAGTGAACAAGGGAGATCGGGAGCCTTTCATCTCGGGACCATGGATTTTATTTTAAGCAGGGTTGAGGTTTAGCTGTTGTTCTGAAGCCTTTAGATCAGCAATTCAAAAATGAACATTATTTTTCAGAGGATAACTGACAGGCATCAGAAGATAATTATATCACTAGCTGGGATCTTGCTCATCTGCATGGTTCCCTTCAGTCTATTCTCTGGTTCATTTGGGATGATGATGTCTTCTGTCTCTCTCTCTGTGGTGGTGGGGCTCCGTTCCTGTTGTGATATCGGTAGAAGAAAAAGCCTGACCAATATCTTTATTTCCCTACAAAGGATCGTGGAAATCTGGGGGAAACATTCCTTTTAGTGTTCAAATTATGGGCTGCTGTCAGTTATGTTTATAAGATGACACATTCTTTTTTGTGTTACTTGAAAAAGAAGCAGTACTGATACTTGAAAGCCGTTGTTAAAAATAATGCCAAAGACACTTGCAATTTTGTTTCAAAAGGAGGCAATCCTCCCCAAGAAGAACCCTTATTTCTGGAAATGTGATTTTTCAAGGCAATTCTTAAATTCCAGAACTACTGAATGGTTTGAGATTGATCTCTCAGCACCCTGGCTTCTCGTAGTATCAGTTTTCAGTGTAGCTGTTTACTTCTATCCCCTATTGAGAATTCTGTGCTAGAATTTCTTCCTTTCCCCCAGTTAGTTGACACTTCTTTTAGTGACAGCTTCTGGTTTTGATAGACCAGCTTGTTTACAAGATGAGAATAGCATCTTTTCATCTGATAACATGCAGTAAGTAATCATAAAGACCTGTTACTTATCTCATAACCTGTAGCTAACAGGTCTTTCAAGATGTTTTCCTTTTAACATTCTCTTGTAGTCCACATAAACCCTGATTGAAAAATCAAATCAGAATTCATTATGCAACAAATGGAACTAACCTAATCTTAGTCACTATTCATCAGTAGGACTTCATGGGCAAAACCTGAGTGTAACCAGTTCAATAGTTAATACAACTTTTTCATGTGGACTGTTTTATACTGACCTTGTGGATGGCAGGCAGTTGTCTACTGATCTTGATCTCTAACCTAATGAGTGTGGTACCTAATAAAAAGTGAAAATCATTGAAGTACATATTCAGTGAGTGATCTTCTATAAAGATGATGAATGATGTGGTATTATGTGACATGGCTAAATGTTTTTTTAAAAAAAAAAAAAAAACACAAAAACAACTGCTGGTGTGCTGATTATTTTTTTTTTTGCTGACTGGAGTGATAGTCAATGTGTATCATACAAATTGGGATAATAAGTTATGACCCACATATGACATGATGATTTCAAATCTATGGAGAATGGGGTCTAGTGGTATGATAAATCATGTGCTGGCAATATAGCTGCACAGAAGATCCTGGATCATTTGGGCTGAATCCTTTTGAATGTTGGATGTGGAGTATAAAGAAATGTTAGTAGGAATTCAGAGTGTACTTATGGAATGAGACTCTCACCTGGTTAGCTCAAACTCAGGACGGGGTTAGGGTAATAACAGATTAAAAACAAAAAAAAACAATACCGCCACA
>WEKW01016913.1:68317-106981 GCA_013389905.1 Sula dactylatra
CTTAATTAGCAGGTGATGTTTTGAAATTTTATTTTGCTTTATTAACTAGAGGGGAGAAATGTCTTTAAATTAGTGTGATTTTTTTGTTTTGTTTTGTTTTCTGAAAGACCAACAAGTCTTACAAACTCTGATTCTTTTTCAAGAGAGTTTCTATTCTGTTGGATCTCAACTATATCTGACGAGCTAAGTTTTATATCTTTTTCTGTGTTTTCAGCTTTTGGCACTATTGCTGAAGAGCTCCAAGTTTAGTATAGCATGTGAACACATTCAGGCAAAACAAAAGGGCTCTGCCTAAAGGATGTAATGCTTTATGGTGGAAATAGTTAATGTTTTCTATCTTAACAAAACCGGCAGTATTAGTCAAGGCAAGTGGAAGGTACAGTGCATTGTGGTGTTCCCATGGATATGCACAGAACTTCAGTCTTCAGGACTGTTGACACTTCCTCAGTAAAGAACTGCAGCTTTGAATGTTGTCTTATACTGTTTTGCTTTAGTACTATTTGATGAAAAAATATCACCCTTTTTATAGTAAATTCACTTCTCAAAACTTCTGAAGATCTTGCAACTTGGATTTCAAACGCTGTGAGTTGACTATATAGCGTGATGCTGAGTAGCATATATCTGTGAGTAAGAATCAGGGTAATCATTTTCAAAGCTTCACTTTTCATTTTCACATTAATGCAATATAACACTTTTTTCCAGTTATGGTAGCCTATTATAAAGTTGACATCACTCATTTTGCTTTGGTGTTTGCATGTCACTGGTAGGATATTATAAGAACATAACATCTGTTAATACAGTATTTTGCATTTATTGTGTGGTTAAACCTGTCCAACAGAATAAGCCACTACTTCTAGTGGTTTCTGTTAAAATTAACGATAACATTAAGTGTGCAGAGATGCATGATAAAAAGCTAAACTTTTTTTAAATGAAAATGGGTAGGTAGGATGTCATACTTTGGTTTGCTGAACATGATGTATGGTAATAGAGGGAAAGTACTTTTTCCTGAGAAAAAGATGCTTGCATCTGTGCATCTTGAGTAATATGCAATGCTTGTTCATCTGAGGCTTTTTTGCCTGCAAGAGGAAAAATTAACTGAATTGTTTTTATATTAGGGTTATAATAAGGTGTCCTTTTCTGTGCTGCTCCCAACATCACGTGGTACTGAATTTCACAAGAAGTAATGGTATTTTTTTGTATGTTATTTATTTAATCACTCAGGTACTTGCAATTATTCTCTAAATTAATTTGCCTTGATCATTGCTATTTTCACATTGATTAATATCATGTTACTTGAGTTGATAAACTGGTTTAAAACATTTTCTCAGCTCTTTAAATGGAATTAGGTTTAATGTTACATATTGCAGGACTTGATTGGTTTTGTTTAAGAGTAAAGAGTAAAAAAACTCCTTTGTTTCTAACCCAGAGATTTTCTTAGAACTTGACAGATAAACACTGAACCTGTGTTTAAGCTCTTCACATTTTGAAAGTGTTTTCAGGATCATAGTACTTGCTTGCTGTTTCATTACACTGAGAATTATTTCTCTGCATACAGTAGTGAGGTCTCAGCATGAGTCAGTTCCCAGCATGGTTTTATCAAAATTATTCTTTGAACTGCAGATCGTGTCTCAGCAATGTGATCTGCTTGAGTACACTAGGAAGGAATTTGCCCCTGTCAGGGCACTGACCTGAAGCAAACCATAGACTTGCCTGGCTGTTTTACCCCTCACACCATGCCACAGAATAGTAAAATGGGGAATTTATTTGTGAAACGTGACTGTTGCTGGCTCACTGGTAGGAGTGATTGACACTGCATTGACTGGTAGCATATTATACTGGCTCTTCACTCTTTTCCTGCTATGTACGTGCTCGGGAGGCACCTCTTTATTGCTGTAATTGGCAGTCTACCATTTTCAGGTTAGCTATTGGCAGTTTCAATTTGCTGTAACATTAGGCTTTAAAATGTAGCCTTTAGTGGGCTACTTCATGCATAGGTCACTCCTCTGTATAGTGGGTGAGAAGCAGACACCTAGGAACCTGAACCTCATTGTCTGTCACAGTGTAAGTTCATGTTGCTGAGGAATCAGAACCCTTAGAGAAAGCTGAAGCATATTTCAGTGTTGTGTTCTTATCACTTGTCTGTCCCAGTTTCTGTAGCAATATAAAATACGTGGTGAATGTGATCAAAAATGCTGTGTTTCAACCAGACTTGTCTTCATATTTCTTCCAGCTCAATTTAACAACTGAAAGCATCGTTATGAGTTGAGATTCAAGTGTCAGTGAAAACAAAGCTTTGCCCTTATCATGAAGGAGTACGTGTTAGAGTGGTTTGAACCTACAGGCTGAAGGAGCTGAAGAGAGTGGAAAGAGGGTAAAATGGGCTGTGGGAAACAATAAGTAATTGTTCGACGGTAGGTAGAAGGTAAAATGCTGCCGGGAGCCCATCTGGGGAATGTCCTTTGTCAGAGCAGCATGATAAAATTAAAATAATAGAATCCTAGAATGGGTTGGGTTGGAGGGGATCTTCAAGATCATCTAGTTCCAACCCCCCTGCCATGGGCAGGGACACCTTCCACTAGACCAGGTTGCTCAAAGCCCCATCCAGCATTGCCTTGAACACTTCCAGGGATGGGGCATCCACAGCTTCTCTGGGCAGCCTGTTCCAGTGCCTCACTATCCTCATGGTGAAGAATTTTTTCGTAATATCTAATCTAAATCTGCTCTCAGTTTAAAACCATTACCCCATATTCTATTAATATAATCCCTGATCAAGAGTCCCTCTGCATCTTTCCTGTAGGCCCCCTTTAAGTACTGGAAGGCTGCTCTAAGGTGTCCCCAGGGCCTTCTCTTCTCTAGGCTAAACAACCCCAACTCAGCCTGTCCTCACAGGGCAGTTGTTCCAGCCCCTGATCATCTTCATGGCCCTCCTGGACCTGCTTGAGCAGGTCCATGTCTGTCTTGTGCTGGGGCCCCAGAGCTGGACACAGTACTCCAGGTGGGATCTCACAAGAGCAGAGGGGCAGAATCACCTCCCTTGACCTGCTGGCCACGCTTTTATTGATGCAGCCCAGGTACAGTTGTCTTTCTGGGCTGCGAGCACATATTGCTGGGTCATAGTCAATTTTTCATCCACCAATCCCCCCAAGTCCTTCTCAGCAGTGCTGCTCTCAAGCCACTCATCACCCAGCCTGTTATCCATGTCTGGGATTGCCCCAGCCCAGGTGCAGAATCTTACACTTGGCCATGTTGAATCAAAATCAAAATTCTGGTTAAAACAACAAACAAAAAACCAACCAACAAACGAAGAAACAAAAAAAAAAACCCAAACAACTCTTCATCTTTGAAATATGCTTTTTGCTTATCTTAAAAGCTTAAAAATGTTATTTGCTTTCTGAAGCTGGAGGTGGATGGGTAAGACAAGTCTAAAAGTGGGGGAAGCTGTTCATCTGATACTTTAGTGTCTCATTGAAGTAGTGATGACGTTTGATAATGAGACACTTTAAGAGGTAGTTGCCAATTTCTGCCTGATACAGAGAAACAAGTCCAGTTTCCTTTCACCTCAGCTTGCACCATGTACATTTCTAGATTGCTTTTTTCTTTAATATAAAAAAAAAAACCAAACCACCACCACCGCACACAATGCTGAAGTTTGTTGCAGGGTTTGCAAAATGTCTAGTACAATTTCCTGAGCGGAGGAGAACCATGACTGAGCTGCAGTGAACTCTATGTGTAGATTTCTTTGTAGTGGGAAATGGAAAGGATTTTCAGAGTGTCTTTTAGAATTTNGCAATCAATAATGCACAAGGGTGAAACTGAAGCCAAATCGACAAGTTGCTAAATAATGAAAAGGGAACTTCTCTCTGTATACAAAATACAGTTAATTTTTATCAGTGAAAAAAGAGATGTGATTATATTAAATAGTGCATGCCGGGGAAGCCACCAGTTGTTATTGAAGGGACTTGTGATGCCAGGTTATGCTGCACCATCTGCTCACAATGACCGCGTTCATTGCATGCGAACTCCTATGGAAAAACACTGTCTTTGGTGGAAGATGAGGTAGTCATTCATTTAAAACATGAGGGGATAACAGGAAAACAAGATTAATATTTTATCTGTACTTCAGTTAGAACAGTATTCTTTTTTTCTTGTGGTCCAGATGTCACAAGTTTTGTTCAAATCAAAACAAATTTGGTATTTTCTTTGTGAAAGAGAACCTGGCTATAGAAGGCTCTTCGTTTCTGAGGTTATGAAGTCTTCTAACATTCTATTTAAAAAGATAAAATGATGTTTCATTTCTTAATGCATTAATGTCTGCTCTAGATCATACGATTTATACTAAGAAAAATTGGCATGTTGATATCTTGATTTGAATATTGATGTAGTAAACCTGAGACACACTGGTGTAATTCCCAGAGCATTTGAAGGCTAAATGAGGACAGTGGAGCCAGGTCATTTTAAAACTGACTTTTCTCAGCATTTGTGAAGTATGAGACTATATCAGATTTGATTCTGTAGGAATTAATGTGATGTGACATGTCTGACTATCAGGGGCTTTACAGTTCTTCCACATTTTTCAACAGTGCCATCAGAGGATTGCTGTCAGCTCTGCTATATTTTTCCTTTTTAAATTTTTCTATACTGTTGCAAAGAAGGATAAATTCTAGTATCAGCCGCTGAATTGTTTATGTAGTTTCAAGACTTAAATATGCTACAGTTTGCCTTCTTTCCTCCTTATGCATGTGGTAGCACCATGTTAGCCAGATCAACAATACATGCAAATTATTCATTTCGTGATATTTCCATACTTGGGGATTAAGTCTGTTTTCTTCTTTTAGAGGCTTTTTCACTTCATCATATAAGAGAAAAAATCCTTTCTTTGATTTAGTTTTTCTTTAATGCTGGGGAAGTATGATAATAAAGACAAGAAGGCGAATTATTTTTTAAAGGCAGTTCTTAGCAGTGGAATTTAATTTTCAGTGTGACCTTAACATACTAAAAAGTTAAAATAAAGGCTGCCTTTTTCTATATGAAATAATAAATCATTAACTATTTCATCTATTTTCAAGGGATATAACATCAGTACTATAACACTGTATATAAAATTCAAATATGAATAATAGATTATTATGAATAATATTTTTTGCAACCCTTTTTCCTCATGTGTTGTTAAAAGTAAGTTTTTATTAAACAAAAGGAAGCCTTTAAATCTTTACCTACATACATTATGCCTTGGCACAACAAGGACTTCTACATATTGAGGAGGGATTACAAAATATTTTGGAGTTTGAGAGAACAGATGAATTTCAGACTGCCCTATTGCTACTGTTAGTGTATAATTTAACAATAATTCAAGGTAATGGGAAGAAAATAAACTGTTATCCATTAGGGTAGCTTGTTCAGTCATTGTGACTTTATAATTAGACAGAAGGAGAAGCTTAAATAGTTCAGTCATAACTCCAAGTTCCTTTTGTGGTGTAAAGATACAGCGACAGCCTTCTGCCTCAAACGTATGCTTTGGAAAGAATTTGTGTTAACTCATTGCAGCACAATGTTCTTGGTGGAAAAAATTATTTGAAGACAATAATTTTAAAAAATTGTTCATTTTTGAAAGAATTAACTGTATTACGAAGTTACTGTTGCTTAAAAAAAGTTTGAAATGGTTGATATCGAAACAGCTCATGATAAGGAAAAGTTTGATGTCAGAGAGCAGACATCAGATAGTAGGCTTTGTTCCTACATGCTTTTGCATGACTTGCAAAACTTCCCATTTTAAAGGCTTTAGGAAATAAAGTACCTGTGTGAAATGAATTATGCAGGTAGTGTGCTGTGTTGGTTAAGAATGCTTACTTTTTTCCCTATGACACCTCTCTCCTACTGGATTTTCAGTTTTTACAGAGTACTGGTATTTTTTCAACGCTTTTTAAAAAGTAGTCTTGGGATGAACAACAGCAGTATTATTCCAGGTACGTGGTTCTTATGGGTGTAAAGCAAATAAAGCAAACTTCTTCTATATGATGATACTGCTCCTTGTTCCATAGTTCAGAGGAAAAGCCTGGAATTTAATTTTTAAAATGTAGTGCTCTTGATACTACTGCATGATGTACACAATATAAATTCTTGGGTTTTGCCCTGAGAATGCATTTTCAGTTCTCAAAGTTTTTGTGTATGAAGATTACTTAAGCAAATACCAAGCAACAGATATTTGTGTTCTTTGATTTCTCAGGTGCCCTGGGGTACTGCTAAAGTCGTTGTTGTTCCACTTATGTAGTGCTCATAATAAAACAGCAGAGTAGTTCATGTAGAAGCATAAGTGATCATCTTTACGCTGCAAAGCTTGTTGAATTGATTTGTGCAACTGAGGCACTGAGAGAAACTGTCTTACTGATGTAAGATTTTGCAATTTTTGCTTTAGAATTTTTCTGTTACTGTGAGAAGGTCTTTTCTTTCTTTGTTTTTCTTTTTTATTTCTGCTTAGGTCTGACGTAGTCTCATAGAATCAGAGAGTGGTTTGGGCTGGAAGGGACCTTTAAAGGTCATCTAGTCCAACCCCCCTGCAGTGAGCAGGGACATCTTCAACCAGATCAGGTTGCTCAGAACCCCCTCCAGCCTGACCTTGAATGTTTCCAGGGATTGGGGCATCTACCACCTCTCTGGGCAGCCTGTTCCAGTGCTTCACCACCCTCATCATAAAATATTTCTGCCTTCTATCTAGTCTAAATCTATCCTCCTTTAGTTTAAAACTATTACTCCCTGTCCTATCACAACAGGCCCTGGTAAAAAGTCTGTCCCCATCTTTCTTATAAGCCCCCTTTAAGTACTGAAAGGCCACAATTAGGTCTCCCTGACGCTGTCTCTTATCTGGGCTGAACAACCCCAACTCCCTCAGCCTGTCCTCACAGCAGAGGTGTTCCAGCCCTCGGATCATTTCTGTGGCCTCCTCTGGCCCCGCTCCAACAGGTCCATGTCCTTCCTGCGCTGAGGGCTCCAGAGCTGGACGCAGCCCTGCAGGGGGCTCTCACCGGAGCGGAGCAGAGGGGCAGAATCACCTCCCTCGACCTGCTGGCCACGCTGCTGGGGATGCAGCCCAGGATAGGGTTGGCCGCCTGGGCTGTGAGCCCACATTGTCAGCCCATGTCCAGCTTTTCAGCCACCAGCACCCCCAAGTCCTTCTTGGCAGGGCTGCTCTCAGTCCCTTCATCCCCCAACCTGTTGCCCCGACCCATGCATGCACTTGGCCTTGTTGAACCTCACGAGGTTCACACAGGCCCAATTCTCGAGCTTGTCCAGGTCCCTCTGGATGGCATCCTGTCCCTCGGGCCTGTCAGCCGCACCACTAAGCTTGGTGTCATCTGCAAACTTGAGGAGCGTGCACTCGATCCCACTGTCTATGTCATTGATGAATATGTTAAACGGTAGTGGTCCCAATATGGACCCCTGAGGAATACCACTTGTCGCCAGTCTCCATCTGGACGCTGAGACGTTGACCACTACCCTCTGGATGCGACCATGCAACCAATAAATAAACAAGGATGAATTCTAGCAGGCCTGCAGAGTCATGTCTACTTTTGACTTGTGTGATAACTGGGATTAAAAAATGTTTTCTTCTTTCACACATACCTACAAACCTCTGGCCTCGGTGCAGCCCTGTTTATTATTTGCACTATTGTTCTCTGTAGGGATTTTGTAAATTTGACTGGAAAATAATTTAACCCTGTAGCTGGAATGTTAAGAGTTCTCTCAGTAGATCTAATTAACATTTGTGGTTGTTGGCTTATTCTGCAATGCAAATAAGAGTCTATAAGTACACCATATTTTATAATTGAGAAAATAAAATTTTGAGGGCATTAACTTTATGTAAATTTTTTAGGAGACTCTTAAATCACTCATTTAATATATACAGATAGTAGAAATGATACTAGGCCTGAACACTCTCTGTTAGAATAGAGGCCTCCAAAGATCTGGGCTCTGCAGTTTTATGTTGCATTATTGTTGGATATAACTCTTTATTGGTGGTATAATACCATATTGGCTTTTCTTTGTCTTTTGTCTACAGCTGCAGAACTTCAACATAACTCTATCAATTAACTCCATATTCAGTGAAATCAGATTTTCCATTGTTGTTTTTAATGCCAAGGGTGTTCTTTTTCTCCTAGCAGGTAAAGGCTTTTAAATCTCTAGTGCTGTGGTAATAGTGCTAGGTTTTATAACTGTATTAATGGCAATGCATAGAGTGATTTCAGAAAAAATATTTATGTAAATTTGGGCAGTTTTGGTCAGAGTCCTATGATAACTTTAGCAGCTGTGCATGTGGATTGCCCAGTCTTTGATTCAAGCAAGCCCTTGGGCACTCAGTACAAATGTTATAAACATTTTAGCTTCAGTAAATTTCTTAGCTTGATTGCTTGGATATATGGTTGAGTATGGGCAAACAAGACTAAAACAAAATTTTTTTTATAAGAAAATCAGCACAAACATATTTCTGTGTTATCGCACGTAGTTCCTTACGCATAATTCTATGGTCCATTGGCAATGTCAATTTAAAGGTTTTCCATTCCAAATTTACACTATTATTGTTCCTATCCCTACACTTCAGCACGGCACCCCTTCAAAGCACAACTTCCCATTAGCGTAAACTGATTTGTGACTGTGCTGCTGTTGAGAGGCAGCCTTGTCTGTCCGTCCTTCCTTCCACCACCAGTCTGTGTGCTTCAGGAACCCCTGCTCCTGTTCCAGCAGTTAGTGAACAGCCATGGACTGGGTAGGATCAACTAGAAGCCTGGTTGTAGAGGAGGCTTTGGTGGGGTTGCTGTATCTCAGCCACGTTCATTCACTGTCCATGTGGAAGCACAATGGCATGGAAGTGCTGATGTACAGCTGGAGCAGTGTCCACAGATAGGAGTGGAGAGAGAAGGGTGGGTGTATAGATCCTTATTCACAGCCAGCTTAAATAAGCCGTGGTCAGCTTTAGACATCTAGGAAACCACATCTTCAGCTGTACCAATATACATATTTGCAGGATCATTCTGTGAACTGCAACAGCAAAATGATGTGGGTTACTGTGGATCAGAGCACTGAAACCATTTACATATGCACCCTGTACAAGTAAGCAGAGAGTGCTGGTGAGGCAGCCTGGTGACAGGAACAAAAGCTGCCGAGTAGGTGAGATAAGGGGCTAACTTTTCAAGTTGGCCTTGCTGTCTAAGGCTTACACCGCAAAATGGCCTTAGACTGTTTGCTGCCCATCTTTGATGAAAAGTGGCTTTCTAGTTCAGGTGTACAAGAAACATCTGAAGGTGTCTCCTATTATCTGATAAGTTTAAGTGGTATGAGAATGAGGAATGTCTAGGAGAAAAACCATGCCCTTTTATTCTGTGCTTTATCTGAATTGTATCCATGCTGCAGAGAAAGCAGTTTTTAAAAAGAAAGTCGGCATTAATGAGCATCCCTTGATGACGAAGAGCTGTTAAATAACTTATAATAATGTCATGGTGGATTGGCAGTGAGTTATCTAAGAAGTACTAATTGTATTCATTAACATTCCTGACAAGAGCAAACTGGGAGTATGTACCATAATCACTGTGAACAATGAGGCAGTTCAGAGGTGCAATGTTTTCATGTTTGATTGCATCTGTCCATCAAAGAACATTTTCTAGTAGAATTGCGCAGGAATAGATCTCATTAAACAAGACAAGTTAGACTAAAGCTCTAATAAAATCCCTGTTGGATTCTGAAACCTAATGATTGGTTGGAAGTTGGCAAGAATCTATTATTGATATTATTTTGTTAATTGATATAAAGGTGTGGATTGAGCCCGGAGTACTTTTAGCTAAAGTAATGGCCAAGTCTTTCTAGACTGCTTAATTTGGATCCCTTGACATTATATTGCTTATGTTAGTGGAGGTCAATAAGGGAGACAGAAGGGGTAATTATTGAGATTGAGAGAAGAAGGGGACTGAAAAAAGCTTTCGTTTTCCTGAGGTTTAGAAACTGTAGTAGACAAAGACGTTTTTCACAGTAGAGGGAAGAAGTAGGAATTAAAAGCAGATCCGCTGCAGCCCATTCACTTGTACCAGAACGCTTGGGCGTTACTCATTGATCTGTGGTGAGGAGGGAATCATGCTGGTTTGCTGAATTCTGCCTGTTCATGAGGCTTTTTCTAAAATATAGAAGAGGTAGTAGACTCTAGAGAAACTGTTATAAGGTCTATATTTAAGAGACTTGATGTACATGTAGGAAAGCCAGAAATTCGTGCCAGAAGGATTGGCTGGTTGGCGAAGGGGGAGTGAGCCAAGCTTTGTTGAAAGAAAATTGTTCTCTTTTACACAGTTGCTTCCAGTTTGGTTTAAGCGGGGACAGTGCCAGTTTAGAAAAGAAAGTGAAACTGAGGAGAAAAGCACTTTTAAGTGATGATGTCAGGATTAACTTTAAATTCCAGACAACACACATTTCTGCTGTACTGTTTGTCTGTGATAACAGAGCTCGTAAGTTGTTTGTTTGTTTTTTCCCTATGGAGTTTCATCTCCAGTTCAGTTGTCTTATAATTGATTCCAAGATTTGTCATTTCTTTACTCCCAGTAATGATTACCTGTGTGAGTTGCATTGCTCCAACAGATGTCTTCTCTGTGCTGCCTGACATCTTCAAACAGTTGATGTCAGGTACCTGTTTGTTTGGGTATGCAACTGAGTGAAAGCTTGTAACAGTTCTTTTGAAAACATGCAGGCTTGTCAACCCTTTCATATGTTTTTACTGTACTTCAAAGCACTGAGAATGTGAAGGAAAAACTTGAGTATAATTGTGCTAAATACGCTAAATGGCCTCTAAGTATCAGAAAAGTTGATTTTTCTTCTGTTGGGACTCAGGCTACAACTGCAGATTTTAAATTTACCTTTTTTTCTGAGAAATGTTGAGCTATCAATGGAATAATATAGCTGAGTAGAAAAAAAAATGTGCAGCAATAAACATTTCTAATTAGTAAATAAAATAATTGTGTCTTTAAATCTTGTCTGCTTAACAGCTTTTCTTCATTGTTGTTGGGAAACTTCTGGTCACTTTTATTATTTTTCACTACAGAATGAATGATAAGGAGGATGGCTATAAAAGATTAAATGCTTGGCCATAAGTTGGGCCATCAGTACAACTCTATCAACTAACAAAGAATTTTATTTTCCGAGTTTTGATTCCTGTTTGATCTTAGGGAGTGATTAATGCTGTAAGATATTTTTTCTTTGGAAAAAGGATCATAATAGTGTGTACTATTGTAGTCTTAAATTGCAGTTTTGCATGTTAACAAGCTCTTTCATGTGTTTCCACTTGCTCGTATGGATCAAGTAGGTCATTTGGAGCAACTGCCTATTATCTAAGACTGGGCAGAGTGGATTGAAAATGCTGTGCACTGCAGGTCAGGGAATTAATTTGCAGTGGAGAACCATAGGGAGGAAATCTGGCTCCCTGCCAGCTCAGCACTGAATGTTTTGGGGATGCAGGATGCTTTCACTCTCTGCAGTAGGGAAAGGCAAAGCAAAGGCGGCAGTAAGTCATGATTACATTGCCTCTGTTCTGCTCATGGTCTCAGCTGTGGAGCAGCTTTGCAGTGATTCAAAGAAGGTGCTGCCAGCTCTTCGCCAGGCTGAAATTCCTTCAAGCTTGGGAAATCCTGAAGTACATTTTAGGGCAGTTTTGGCATCACTGTACCGTGGTAGGAAGGCAGTTGTTTGGTACTGGTGGAAGAGAGAGCCCATTTTATGTTTATTGCAGCAGATAACCATGTTCAAAGCGAATGTCTCTTATTCTTCTGTTACTCAAAACTATATAAAGGGGATGTTAGCATACCAGGTTACTTAATGGATTACTTTCAAATGTCTTAAATTAAAAGACAAACATTTGAGAGTCAGTATAGAAAAGAATATGTCTGTATCCACCATGTTTATCTAGTGATATTTTGATTCAGTGTGGACAAAGTTCTTAAGTTACCCCTTACTGATAAAGGGAGGCTTGGCTGAAAAGCTCTGTACTGAGAACAGTCTTTTCAGTACAAGTTTGGGTATACTTAATTTCAGTAAAGACAATCATGTCTAACATTAGTTAGTAACTTTTTGGTGTGGAGGAGTAAAAAAAATTTTTTTTTCTTATGGTAGCAGCTGGAACACTTAGATATTTTTTGTTTGTTTTTTGAAGATCTGAAAATGCTCTTTCCTGCAGAGAGAGGATGATGCCCTGTGAGGACACTGTATTTAATGTAGCCTCTCAAGTTGGTGTTAGTTATAAACAGCCTTTCTGTCAATGGGGATTCCTTTTTTATTTAGTGAGAGCTATATTTGGGTGGGTAGCAAGAAAAGAGGGAAATGAATTCCATGATTAGGTCTTTGTGTTAGAGGCAGATACATTGAGAACAGGTGGAAGTTAAATTTAAATGTAATTTGTCAAAAGAGTGCACACTGGCTTAGTGAAAAATGTCATTTTAGCCAATAAATAAATACTGTATCACTGTTAAAGAACCATTTTTATTGGAAGCAGTGCTCAAATGTCTGTGACCTCTTATTTGAAAATTGGTATGCCAGTGTTCACCACTTCATATGTAACAATTGCTCCACTTGGGGAGAAGTAATTATTTAGTGTATGCATAATAAATTTTGAATATATGCAGGAGGTAAAATCAAAATTTCCATTAATAATCCTGTGATATTTAGAGCATTTAGTGCCCTCGTGAGGGTACACTAGCAAGACAATTCAGGAAGAGAAGCTTTGACGTTGCAGTTAAACACAGCCATTGTTGCTGGGCTGAGGCAATACAGCAGTTAAATTGCCAGAGGTCCAAGTTGCCTTTAAGTTATGATGAATTTTGGTACTGCTCCATAGTGGGCTAGGTTAAACTAGGAGCTACTGAGCGAAGTTCATACATAGAAACATCCTAAAATACTTTTAAAAAGTGGAACACCTAGAAGTTGGCAGTGGGAAATAGTTGAATAAGCTGATCGGGCAAGAAAGATACTGAAGGCATGACCTTTGGGATCTGTGCAAGATGGGCTGGAGGGAAAGGTGTGGAAGTTGTTGCTGTCTGGAGAGAGACTTTGGATCTCTGATGGGTGAAACAGCCATCTGTAGAGACCCTGCTAGGTTCTGAAGCCAGGACTTTGGGTGTCCTTTGAAATCCTGTTACTTACATCAAAGAGTATGTCACCTTGTTATTGGTTTCTTCTGTTAATGAGAGTAACCCATAAAACCCTGACTACTAGCTAATTGCTTTAATTGCAACAGAACTTTCCTTTATGTCTGGCCTTAATTTGTGTTCATCAGTTGTTTCTGTGTGTCATAAATGTGATATTGAAGGAGGTCTGCAAGTTAACATCCAGGTAGAAAAAGAGGCGAAAAATGTGAAGGATATATTTAAACGAAAAGGCTAAAATACCAGCTATTAAGCTTATGGTGATATTATCAAAGACTGTGTTAGCTTGGCTAGATCTTACTGATAATACAAAAAAATGGATATTAAAGAGGTACTGAACATGCGGGAATTTATCTTTCTCTGAAGAAATCTTGCAAAAGACCTCAAGAAGGTCATGTTAAATTTAATAGCATGGAAGAACAGCATGGATTTTTATCAAGGACATGAACAAAAGGGTAGATAAGTCTGCCTTTTTTTGACCTAAACATATGTTTCAGACCATAAGTAAGATGAAGCTATTGGCTTTTCTTTTTGTACCTATTCGGAAAGCTAATGCGGCTGTTGCTGTTAGCTTTATGCTCTGATTATGGAGTGTATGGCAAATTACTGCTGGGCCAAAAATAAACCATCTTTTTGTCCTCTACTGTGGCTAACTACATACATTGGCTCACTACCACTCATTATCTTTCCTATCAAAATAATATAAGTGCTCTCCATTACATGCAATACTGAGCTCTGCTTCCAGGAAATGAGGTACTTGGAGTAAATCCCAAAGCAGAATCTCTGCAGCAGCTGCCTGTTGTGCTACTGGAAAGCCTAAACAGAGCAGCTGAAACAAAACTGTGCTCATCCCGGTATGCAAATGAACCAAAAGATAACACACAAAGCCACCAAAGGATACATTAAAATCCGGAGGCTTTTATGTAGAAAGATGGATCAAGTGAAAGATTTACTACTTCAATTCCAACCAATTGATTTCTGTTGCTTGAATTAGAGCAAAACCTCAATGTTACCATGTATCCAAACCCATTCATTCTTCGCTTACAAAGCAGAATACTGTAATTAACTAAATTGAATGTTTCTTAAAGCTCTTTTAAAGAGAAGACTAATTTGCTTACAATGCATTGGATAGTCTGTCTAAATTGGCTGGCATCCTTCCAGTTTCAAAGCAGCTGACATTTGAAATCGTTATGGGAGCAAGCATTTCAGATTTCCTATTTAGGTTACTCTGTTCCAGGTGTCATCAGAAGAAGGAAAGGAAGAGGGAAGGAAAGTCATGGAGAATTGGTTTTGTTTCTGTAGTAGGATAAGATAAACCCTGTATAAAATCAGACAATTTGGGAAATTACGCATCTTGAAACAGCAAAAACAATTCACCTTGTAGAATTCTTTCAGTGTTTATTTACTAAATGGTGGAGTTCCATCAACTATTCTTTCCTTAATCTTCCAGTATCGCCAATAGAGTATGCAGGAAAAGATGCTCATTTTTTGGATTGGCTTTATCACTTAGCTTTTTGACAGAATGAGCAGCTGCCTTTGTGAAGCCAGGTAACTCTTTACACAACTGTTACTAGTCCAGAGATTGAGCTATTGCAATTTCTCTTCATTGGGAAGTGTATATTAAAATTTAATTACCTGTGGTTTAAGGTACCAGTACTGCACAAGTTATATGTATCTTTTCCTGAGTCAGTTTAAAATAACAAGGTGTGGCATACATGGAGATATGTTGGCAGGTCTTGGGTGCTCTGGAGCAGAAGTACCTAGAGATTATAAGAATATTGAAGAAGTGAGGAAGAATATTAAATGTCATGTAGGTGGTAAACAAATGATATACTGAAAACTTAGTGTTATACTTGCTTTGTAAAAAGTTTAATTATCTTTATTATATCCTGTTGCCTTCAGTTGCAGTCTTTGATTTAAGTGCATTAAAGTACAAAATTTCATGATGCGTGTAATAATTATCTCCTGAGATTATTTAAACAATCTTAGTACTTTTTTACAGGTATAATGATCAGAAAAATAGAATGAAACAGTTGCTTGGCCAGGTGTGAGTCCTGTTGCTTTACTCTGTTTGCATAAAACATTCTCTGATATATCAGGAACTTTGAGTATCTATGTACGTGATTCTAAAAGGGGAGTTCAATCTGTCTTGTAGCTGCTGTAAAATAATGCATTATTTTTTAGATGTGATCTTAAAGTAAAAAAACTTTTTTTATGGAGGAAAGCTTTTCAATATGGGTCTCATCCTATTCTGTGTAGCTTTTTGGAAAAAAAAAAAAAAGCAAGAGATTGAAAATTGCATTTTCCCATATTCAAAGTTTGGTGGCAAGTAAAATAAGTTGGAATATCATGTCCTAAAATAAAATGAAATTTGATTAATTAAAATCTGATATAATCAGATTCAAATATAATTATTCTCAGAGTTCCCTGCTTTAATATTTCTTTTTATTTCCTGTAGCTTTTGTAAAATTTAACTGGTAGGATTAGTTTTTAGCACTGTATCTCTCCAGTGCTAAAAGATCTTTGCAAACCTTTATTAATTCCCTGAAAACAGGAACCTGGCTTTTTCATCCTCACGTGCCACCCTGGATTGCTCTGGTGATGAAGTGAGAGCTGCAGGCTAAGCACCTGGTCTCAAAATAGATCAGTAATAACTGATTTGAAGTACATCATGAGTGACTCGTGCCCTTCTACAATTTAAATGCTTTAATTTTCAGTTTCATTCTTAGCTCCTACCCAAAGTTACAGAGCGAAGTGGTTTAGGAGTTGATTTCTTCATGGTTCCTACTTTCAAAATATTTTGGTTCTACAGCTAGATCTAGCTAAATAATGATGAGAGAAGTATAGTCAATACCAGGAATTAAGAAATGGAAGGAAGGATAATAGGAAACTTGCTATTAAGCTGCTTTTTCTCACCCTAAACGGTCACGCTAATTTGCACATGATTCCTTGACTATCTCCGTTTTATCCTGGAGAGGGGCGGTGGTGGCAGTCTGGCTTGTTCTTCAGCCCATGGTTCAGGATGGTGGTGCTGAAACAGGGTGTGGGCATCTTTGCTCTGTTCTGCCTTCTTCTAGAATCTGAACTTAAGTTCCCTTTGCAGTTACACTAGGGAATATTGTGAGGTTGTTTTTTCTACAGTGGGCATCTCTTTGGATTCCTAGGGATCCAAGTGCCCCACTAATCCTGGCAGTATGCTAAAACCCAGCAGAGCGAGGATTGCATCTCTGAAATTAAATATATTCTGTCAGTGAATCTAGCTGCGTTTTCTTGTCTCTTGTCATACCTGCTGGCTGTGGTCTGTGTCGTGATGCCATGGAGGAGCTACAGAGCATTTGGTTTTCAGATTTGTTTCTAGAAAAGATGGTTGAATATCACCTGTGCCAGTGTGTTTGTGAACGTTTGGGGTGTTCGTTTCTTTCAACAACTTTGTTGAAGTGAAATGTGTTACCTCATGATAGACTTGCAAAAAATACATTTATGTAAAAATGTCTCAATTCTTAAAACATAAATGTTTATACTAATGTGTAATAAATGTTGCCAGTGGTTGATTATTTATTTATTTATTTATTTATTTATTTATTTATTTTGGATGAAGGCAGCTGTGGTTATGGCATTAATGTTATGATTATTTTGTGGCAACAGCAGTTCCAGCAGTCTGCACTGAAATTACAGTAATTGTGAATCTTTTTTTGTTCCTGAAGTAGGTTTTGTCTTCCTCAGTGGGGAACATACTAACGGGGCAGGTTTCTTCAAAATTCATGCCTTCTATCATTTTTTAAACACAGAGGAAGGTAAAGCAATGAAGTGTAGACTTAAAGCAGTTCTGTCTGTTAAACAGTTCTATACAGACAGATTTGTTTTTATTTGTTTGAAAAATATTTTAAATAAAACATGAATTCTGTAAATAGTTGAGGAAGCATGAGACAGACAAAACATCTTTAATAAAAGCACTCAGGCTTTTTCATGCTCTGAATCTACCTTTATTATGTTAATCAAATTCTGTGCAGTTCCCAGCAGGGTTATGTGAAAATTATCTTTTCAAATAAATGGATACAGATTAGTTACTGCATATGAAGAAGCTGGTTATAGGTCTTTGATCTTTGTCCTGGTGCAGACGTAGATCAGAGCCGTTATTAAGTCTCTCTAACTCGTGCAGTGTCCCCTTATCCTCCTGGGTTGCTGGGGGGTGAGATGGCAGGCAGGCATGCCAGCCCTTGCCCACTGGGGACTCAAGTGTGGAAACTACCTGCTTTTGATTCCCACAATGAGTTTAAGTCTATTCAACCCCAGTGGTCCGAATATAACTCAATTTGTAGTGCCTCCAGCGTACTCTGTCGGGTCTTCTCTTCGGGAAGAAAGACATGCACGTCATTGGGGCTGGTGAGAGTAAATGAGAGAAGTCTATTTTACTTGTTCTTCTAGTTTATTTACTGATATTTTATAGATAGCTGGAGGTAATGAGCTCTTTAAATCATGCCTCCCCATCAGAAGTCCTGCTGAAGTAGTCAAAGTCAAGTGCAGTGAATCTGAGAAAGAGTCTCTAGGAAAAGTAGGAAACTGAAGTTTGCCACTCTTCTTCTATACAGTATTATCCTCTTTGTTTTCTCTGTGTGTGTGTGATTACCGTAAGAGTTAAATACTATGTTTTCTATCTTATTTAATTAGTCGGTGCCTCACTTATAAATTCTATTAAAAGTTAGGAAAAAAATTTGTGGGAACAGTATATATGCTCTCCTATATTTTGCTTCAGGATAATGTTTTGAACATCATCAATCAAATCATGGATGAATGCATTCCACATGAACGGGCCAACCGAGACTTTTGTGTTAAGTTTCCAGAGGAGATACGCCATGACAACCTTGCAGGACAGCTTTGGTTTGGAGCAGAAGTAAGTCTCTCATATTTCTGTTACTTGGGGTTATTGGACAATTTTTTGTGGCATAAAGCCAGAAGCTTAAAGTACATCTTAAGACTTTTCTGAAAATGGTACATATAATTACAGAGCAAAGTAAACACATTTGAGAACTTGCTCTGGATGCTCAGTGGAAGGGAGTTTTTTAACTATGGTTTTGGTATTGGTTGGGCTACCAGTATATCGGTTTATTTTCATAATTGTCTGCTGTCATGACCACCTCTTAGAAACTATTCTTTTGTGAATTAGCATCTGATTAATATTCTTGATTTTTTTAAATTTTTTTTTTAATCCTGATGGGCTGTCTTGCATCTCATGCTTTGAAAATCTTAGAAACAAATAAAGATATATAAGGGAATTTTATCAAGGTAAAAGTTTATCTCTAACAAATACAAATGCATGCTGTCACTTTATTTTAATTTTAATATATTATGCTATAACTCATATTAAACATACATAACTTTGAGATGACATTTGTTGCACATAACTCACTTGTTTCATGTGTATGCTAAAAATATAACGGTTTCTGTGCAAAACACTGAAGTCCACCCTTCTCTTACCTGGTTTCTCTCAAAGACCTGCTTCTACAGCAGCCTGTAGGAACAATGGATTTTTGAAGTGAATAAGCTTTAATTATTTTAACCAAGGGAAGCCTGAAGTGTCAGGGAAAAGGATGTGATATTTAAGATACTTATTCATTAGTAATGATGTCTGGATAAAAAAAAAAAAAAAAAAAAAAAAAAATAAAATCATTGTGCCATCTTTACTGATAAACTTAGCATCTTCAGGTCTGCTGACCTGAGGGTGACTTTAAGCACCGTGGATTTGCTGAGAGTTGAGGGGTGAGTAGTCTAGACACCCCACCACACAACAGCATGTTGTGTTGTTTTCAGCTTTGCCTCTCCTGTATTTGAAGCAGTCCCTGTATTTGAAGCAGTCCTTTGGCTGCTGTTGTTATCCATTCTTTTGTCCACCAGTTCCTTCTTTCTTTCTACAGTGTGTGCTCTCCATCAATAGTTCCTGTCTTGTTCAGTCCAATATGCCTCTAAGTTCTGTTTCTGACATGTTCTTTGACAGTTGTCAATCGTAGGCTCCCCTGAGTCAGGGAAGTCTCGGGTAGAATTTACAAAATGAATTTGATACATCAATGCTTTATAACCCTGTCCTCAGCAAAAACAGCAGCAATTTTTCTTCTCATTATCATGTGACCTTCACTGTCATCATCCAGGTGGCATCATGCTCTCTTTTAAAATGCTGTCTGACATGCTGGCTCAATGGTGCTTTCTTGGTAGTTAGGTAGGAGAAGATGGGGTAGTTCTTTCTGTAACCATCCATAATGAATCCCTGTGAATCCCATTATCCTTCCTTACTCTGAGACTAACAAACTGGGATTACAGCAATGAACAAACAGGAAAAATGCCAGCCAATGCAGTAACTTCTTGTATTGTGGAAAATGCTCGAGGGAATCACTGAGACAGCCAGTATCTTCTAGGAGAAAAAAAGTCTCCCTTTATTCACTGTTTGTGTTACATAAGCTAATGCTTTTACTCTTTCTAAATCAAACTTTCACTGTCTCCAAATCAAACCAACAGGCTGGAGAGACCTGTTGGTTTCAGAGAAGGTAACGTACGCAGTGATGAAGCAGTGCTCACTCATACTACTGTAGACGCTGTCCCCCTGTAAATTCAGGTAGTAGGGAAGATTGTGTGGACAGTTATGAATAAACACTTAGGTGTCCTTGTCAGTGCAATTGCTCTGAGTTGCCAGACTAAGAGTACCTATCAACAGGTAAGACTTGCCTTATCCATACTGTCCCACAAATACTGCTTTGGCTGATAAGAGGTAAGAATATGATTTTTCTTGAGTGCCCTTAAAACACGAATCAATGCATCGGGCTTCTGAGCAGGGGCTGGGATTGCAGGTCCCCTGCACAAAGGTGCAGAAATGCCTCCCTTCCAGGGGAGTGCAGGGTAGGGGGGAGGGACAGATACCTGCAAATGGAGATGAGGAAAAAGAGGAAGGGGGGGGGGGAAACACCAAACTTTGAGACTAGAACAACTTATTTTATTAACTGAAAATATACAATTTCCATTAATACATGAAGTATGATTTCTGTCAGTGCTTGTTGTCTTCCAAATGTATACATAAAGGAATAAAGCCAGAAGCAGAGATTATTAAATAGCTTATTTTTAACAGCAAGACTTTTAAAAAGTTTTATTAATGACTTACAATAAAAATCTACTTTTAATATCTTCATGATCTGGCCAGAGGGAGTCCATGTATAACTCTTGGGGCAAAGAGTCTCTTAAACAGCTGCTTTGCAGAAACTGAAAGGGAAGAATCACTTTGTGACCTGTTTTTTATGTTCTTTCCTATAAAATAAATTCACAGCTTTTGTGGAAGATAGGATACTGGTCTAGCTGGACCCCCAGTCTTATAACCGATGTGACCAGTTTTGCTGCAAAAGGCTTCATAGTTGCAGAATTTCTCTTCTTTTTGTAAAATATAACTATTCCTTATAAAATCAAGCAGTCCAGCCTGAACCAAAACATTCCAGTGCTTGTACTTTAGCTGGATTCACATGTCTCTTATGCAAGCAATCCTCGCATACATATAGTATATATCCTACCAGTACTTCTTGTGTAACTAGTGGGAAGAGAGCTTTGAAGTTGTTTTTTTAGTTCTGTGGTTCTTGCGCTTGAACCTCCCTCTGTTCTCATGTATTCCTGACTGAGCTGCTCCCTAACCTTTTATGTGAAGGCTTATGACTCTGCATATCAGTCTTAAATCTTTGACTTGTTTAAAAATTTGCAACAAATTGGGGCTAAGTATTGCCCTTGTTCAAAGTATTAAATATCACATGTGCTTTTTCTAAACATAGAAGTAACTTTGTAAAAATTAATATTTTCTCTCTTAATGTATTTCATAGTGTTTGGCTGCTGGTTCAATTATTATGAATCGTGAAATTGAGAGTATGGCTATGAGGCCATTGGCCAAGGATCTGACCCGAAGTCTGGAGGAAGTTAGAAATATCATTCGTGACCAGGCCTTAAGGGATTTGAACCTCTACACAGAAAAAATGAAAGATTCACTCAAGCATTTTGACGTCCTTTTTGCTGAATTTGAATTAAGGTAAAAGATCCAAAGCAAATGTGTTTTGAGCATTGGCTTGGCTATTACAGCTGTTGTGTGGCTTGTTGGTTTTTGCAAGTTGGCTGTTTTCTTCTGTTTTCTTTTTATGGAAAAAGTATGTAATTTTTTTATCATGGTATTTGAATTCTTCAGTAATTTGTTGTATTGTTAGATCTCTTTTTCCCTTCCAGTGTAGCAATAATGAAAAGAAAATTAAACAGCTTTTTAGCAATCACCATTTGTTCTCTTCAACTAAACTGTAATCTTCCATTTGCATACTGGCATATGGCATTTGAGGGAGGTTTTCCAAGGCACAAAAGGAAGCCATAAATCTCTTCCCTTAATGTTTTCTTTGTCAGAGGAAAGGCAACAAATAAGAGACATTGAAAAAAATATGTATGATAACAAATAGTCTAGAGATTATGAGGTTTTGTTCTCTTGTGCTTAGAGATGAAAGCAAGATGCACCCAGTGACTTTAAGAAGGCAAATTGAAACCTGATGAAGGAAGTGCTTTTACATAAGCCATAATTAACCGCAGGAACTCACTGACTTAAAAACATGTGATTGAAAAATGGTTTGGAGGTTTATAGCAAAAATAAAAATAACTGCTTTTGGGGTGAGAAAAGTAACTGTTTACTGCATCAAAGGTCACATTGACAAAGTCTTGCATTGTGCCTCTGAATTTAAGCCAGCTTCTTGCATGTCTATTAGATGTTTGTGGTGCTGGGCATAGTTACAGACAGGGTACTGGACAAGATGACCTATGGATCTAATAAAATAAAGCCATTCCTACCTTCAGCAGAACAGGTTTCTTAGAATTGAGTAGTGTTTTAAATTTTTCTTGGGAATAATCCATAGGCTGTTTTGTCTCCCGTTACTGTTTGCCCTTCCTCAGTATTCATATTGTCTTGTATTAGTTTATTCAGGTAAGCAATCTTTTCTGGTTCAAAAAATCGTCACTATACTGTTATATTGAAAAACATTTGAATTGAAAACATTGGCTAAAAACATGTTTCTAAGTGTGCCTTTTAGTGCAGGCACCAATGACAACCAGTAACTGGCTCTTGACAGTGCCTGTGCACAGTTTCTGACCTGTCCATACCAACTCCATGTACAGCGTTTTTCTTTGCCATTGTTTTGCGAACAACTTTTTCCCTTCCTGTGTTACCTGTGTTCTACAAATGACTGATTAAGTAATACGGTGACAGAAAACTGCTTATTTTTACCAGTGTTTCTTGCCTTGCAAATTAGTGCTTTTGCATGCAATTCCACATAGAAACGAGGCCAAATTTTAAGTCTCCTAAGTTGTCTCTGCCAGCTAACTGAATTTCACTAATTTCAGGTAAAACCTTTCTAGATAAAATGTGCATTTTAGTTTGTTTGTTTGTTTGTTTTCTTAAGGAAATGCAGAGTAAATTATTCTATCTTCAAGATGCGGCAGTAAAGATCCTTCTAGGACCTACCTCCCTGTGCCACACAGTATGGAGTTCCAATTGCTAAATGTGTGTAATTACACGTACAAATTACTACCAAGTTCCACTGCCCCAATCTGCAATAAGTAAATCGGCTGTGTTTCTTATAGATTCTTACACTGTACAATTTTCATAGTGAGTGCTGTCAAAATGCAAAATGGTACAGGAGAAGTTATGTTTTGAAGATGATCTATCCTAGGTTTGTTTTCATTTATCATCTGATTTGTTAAAGCATGTAAAACAGCAGTATATTATTTTATAATCTTTGTAGTTATGTGTCAGCCATGGTACCTGTGAAATCTCCAAAGGAATATTATGTACAGCAAGAGGTAATCGTACTTTTCTGTGAAACTGTGGAGAGGTAAGCATTTTAGTTAAGTACTAGATTTTCATGTCTGTGTTTACTTTCAGTCTGAGCTTTTGTGGAAATACTTTAACTGTAGTCTTTAAGAAGGAGCATAAAACACCAGGTATTTTGCTTTTCTAGTAAGCATCCAAGTACAAAGTTAAAAAACATTAGGAATGCTTGCCAGGCACAAGCCTATGCTTTTTTGTTTTCTAGCCCAAAAAAACACTCTAAGTTAATAATCCAACAATAACAATATTGGTGGTATGCCCAGTTACAGATGTTTAAGTGAAGGCTAAGCACTTAAATGAACTAAATATGTTTAAGGCATCAAGACTCAATGATATTTTATGCAAGAATACATGGGGAGATGATTCACATCATCAGTGAACCTCTAGTGATTATTATAAAGAACTTTTAAAGGCTCCTTAAAATCCTAGAGGACTGGAGGTTGACTCTGTATGAAGAGATTATGTTAAAATATATATTCAGCAATTCATAAGCTTTTAGGAATATATAGTGGTAAGAAAAATGTGGATTTGTTTGGAACGTACTGTGTTGAACAACTTTTCTTTTTTTTCCCCTGTGACAGAGTAACTAGCCTAGCAGATGGGCAGTAGAGAGGAACAGCATGTGAAATCCCCAGCTTTAGTGAGGTTTTGAGCAGTGCAACTGTTCTCAGAATGAAACTAGTGAAATGTAGTCTGGGTGAAATTAGAGACGAATTGACCGTAACATGCACTTGAATAAGTGTGGGTTTTATTGTCCTATTAGGAGAACTTGTGAAGTAGGACCCTGGGTCTGGTGTGGTTGATACTTTAAGGAGTGAAGGAGCACAGAGCACACTGCCACAATCTGTAGATGACACCAATCAGAGGTGTTCAAGCATTTTAAAAGACAGGATTATAACGGAAGATGGTCACAATGAGTAGGAGGAATTACCTTCCATCAGTCAGAGAGCTACTACGTATGCACGTATTTGCCTAGTAAGAGGAAGAAGACATTTGCAGCTTTGGATAATCTGGCAGTGGACTGTAGGAAACAACAGGAAGTGAGTGGGGCACGCACTGACGAGTCCATTGGCCGTTAGTCCAAAGCAGTGATTCCTGCGTGTTCGTTTTGCTGTCCACCAACAGCATTATTGGCAAGATAAGTATTGACACGGACTGAGAAAGTTATTTCCATCCTTTTTGGGACCAGTCAGATCTCAACAGGACTAGTGTGCAGTTTTGAGTGTTACCTTATGCACTGATATGGGCAAATCTGAGAAGAAATTTGAGGATATTATGAAACTTGTAAGGAAATGAAGAAATTGTGAAGAAACCTGGGAAACGTAGCCAAGTTCAAAGCCTAAACAAATTGAGTTTCAATCTAAAAGGGGCTTAAGATATTTTGAAAGTTATTAGAGGACAATGGAGTGTCCCCCAGATATTAAGTTCTTAGACTTCAATAATAGTTGCTGTATAGAACTGGGTTTTTTTGGTTTGGTTTGTTAGTTTAGGGTAGGTTGGCCTAGATGATTATAGCAAGTTTTATTTGAAAATGAAACCAAATATTTTCCCCTATTACTTTAAAAATCTTTCTTTTAGTTGAAAAACTCTTAAGTAGCAGTGGTTTTCAGTAACAATCTGAAGCTTTTCATTTACTATGAAATGTAAATAAAAAGGGAAAATGGCATAAAAATTTTGCTTTTGGATAGCTATAGAAGCTTTAAGTGTTTAAAGATTTTTTTCTTATATTAATATTTTTTTAAAACAGAGACTACAGCAGTCAGTTATATACATAGTGTTTTAGGTTGTACAAAAACAGTTCATGAGTTAAATGTTACCAGTTTGGTTTGGCTTACAATAATTTTTTCAAATTTTTTCCTATTGAAATGTATTCTTCGAGAGTTTGACCTCCTACTAAATAACTTCATTCTTCCACTTAGAGCCTTAAGGCTTGGATACCTCACTCAAGATATGATAGATGACTATGAACCGGCTTTAATGTTTACAATTCCAAGATTAGCCATTGTATGGTAAGTAATTTTTTAAACTACTCTCCACTTCTAACTCCACTTAAAGGTTTATTGAAGTTTTCAAAAACTTTGTTCAGAATTTTGGCATATTTTCTTTTAACTGAGTTTGCTTGTACTTTCTTCAAAAAAAGAATTAAAAGAAGATTATGTTTTGTTTGATGTGGGTTTTTTTGTTTGTTTGTGTTTTTAAATCATTACCAGTTCCAGGTAGAATATCAAGAGGAGAAAAAAGAGAAAGTGGAACTCTAAATATATAAGGCAGGAATCTGGAACAATTGATCAGTCATCTTCCAGAAAGAAATAAAAAAACCTTGAATTTAGAATGTCAGTCTATAGATTGTCACGTTGTCAGAAAAAATTTTTAAAGCAGATATGTTGTGACACTAAAAAAATAATATGCCCTAAGGATACAAGTATTGAAAACCAGAAAACTTTCAATAGGAATAGTGTATTTTTCTTAACGACTCTGGGTTCAAAAGGAATTGTCATGACTAACTGCATTGTTACCACTGAGTTAGGCTTAAATCTTTTTCAAGGAAAGTATTAACATGTTTAACTTATGTGTAGATTTGTGCCCTGTATTGATGACTCAAGACAACTAAATTAAAACAGGTTTTTTGCTTAATGCAGTTTTTGCAATATGGAACAAATAAGATGCATTTTTCCTAATAAGTCTTCATGATTTAATGACAGCGGTTTCTCTGGAGTAAAGCCAGCATATTTTTAATATTTTACCATTGTGAATGTTTTAAAGTTAGCTAATATAAGTAGTATAATTGAAGGAAATAAGAAACCTCAAGTCCTGAGTGTAATACGCTTCTCCTCAGGAAGTCCCTGTGGCCCATTGTTCCTGTTAAATAGGATATTGTCTGTAACTGTCATCTAAAAATAATAACAGTAATAATCTGATTATCAAAAGACAACGGGAATGTGAAAACTCAGTTTGAAGCTGCTGGAAGACACAATGAAGAAGAATACATCATGACTAACTGGAAAACAAAGGGCGCTCTGGAAAACATGCCGTATCAATCCCAAATTACGAAGAAGGACAGGGAAGGAGAAAAGACAAAAGTTTAACTGCTCCAAAGTGTCTGGTGATTTGAAAATAAATCACTGCCATGTGAAGTTCCACAGAAGAACTGTACTATTCAGATACGGTGTTGTCTGGAAGAAATGCAAGCCTTTTATTTGGACAGCTTGCGTGTGAAACATAAGATGGGTCAACTCAATGTTGCCATTCTGTTGCTTTGTTGTGTCTTAATGAGAAGGATGGGTCTAGAGCAAGGAGAAGTGCTGGATCCCCTCAATCTTCTAATAGCAAAGACTTAAGGGATACTTTTTAGAGTCATATTTGTCTAAGATTTCTTTTCAGTCATCAGTTTACTGCGCACGTTATACGGTGTATGTTGCCTAGTCTGTTAACAGGTGTCAGTGAACTTTTTTCAAGTTCTAATTCTTTCCATGGTACAACTATATTAAGACTTGGATTCAGAATGCTTTCAAAGGTCATATATATACACAGGCCGTTTCATACATAATCTTTTTTGTAGTGCTCTAGCCCTCTTCTATTTTTGCAAGTTAAGATCTATGGAAAGTGAACTGTACCTGGAAATTGCCAAGGGAGTGGTGATTTTGCATGAGTTACGAGTTCAGTTAGAGCAGCTTTGAGCTTCCACTCAGCAAAGTAGTAACATATTTTTAGGCAGAAGATTAGTATGTGAGTCAGCAATAACTACTTAACTTCATGGCAGCCTGGTTGTTGAAGCTCAGAAAGCTTAGAGAAAAAAAAAAGTCTGTAACCCTGGTAACAGGATAATTGGTCTTAAGCCACAAAAAAAAGGTGGCTTGCAAAAGAAGCAACTTTTTTCTCTCTCTCCACTTCTCCACTTTTCCCCTTTCCCTGCTCCTGCCCTGAAAGCCCCAGTCCCCAAAGCAATGTTGATGAAGTTTACTAGTCGAATTTATTGGACCCTCCATTATCTTGACAATTCTGAACTTTCTGATGGCCTTCTTCCAGCCTGATGGGAGACCACAGTACTCTCCTGGTACCAGGGCATGAGCCAGACTCTGGGTTTGTAAACAGAAAAAATAACAGTATTACCCAGATGGTAAACAGAGTGTAAGTGGTCCTTTTTTTTTTTTTAATACTTCAGTGGGATTCATATGACTTGTCACATCAGCTTTGCTGCTGTGTCTCAGAGGGCCTTTGGTGGTCATGCAGGATGCTTGCTTGTGAACAGCTGATGAGCAAAAGACATCAGCAGTCGTCTTAGCCAAGGGTGCCCATTCCTCTGGATGATTTGGAAGCAGAGTAGCTACAATCCTCTCTGAAGCAACATGTAATTTGAGTGTAAGAAAAGGAATGTAGCTTTGAGATACTGGCAGCTCTCAGTTACCCAAGGTAAGGGCAGGAAGGGGAAGATGGTCTGGCTAAAATATATAATTTTGAGTGTGAGAACACATGATCTATTTGCATTTCAGAAACATACACTGTTTTTGCAGTGGGCAGAGGATTAAACAGTTCTCAGCAGAGTGGTGCCTGGTGTGGGTGGAATCCACTCTCAGGCACAGTGCGTTATGATGCAGCAGATAGTGATGAAGAAGGTGAATTTTGTTTAATCCCCGACACACAGACAGGTTTGGGCAGTAGTGATTCGGTCAGGAGGAACTATTGAGTTATCTACAGGGAAATACACAGCGGCTTTCAGGCTTTAGAAGAACCTCTAAAGAAGAATTTCCTCTTTCCAGGGAAATTTCTACAAGTGCTGAGTTGATCTAGAACCATGGTATTATCAAAACATTTTGTTTAGTAAATGTGTTTTCTTTTTTACCACATGTTAATACCAGGTTGTATTTATCTTGGAGGTAGAAAAATAGGAGCTCAAGAGTCAACTGTCTCACCTAGAAATTATTTAGACTGGAAAGAAAAAGCCATTTGCAATCTCTCTCAAGTCAATGGACTTCTCCAACTTACTTGATAATCACTTTCTTGTTTTATTTTTTTTATGGGCCAGCTGCAGCAATGAAGTAAATGTATGTTCTTCCTATTATGCTTCTGTTGCTTTTTCTTCAGTGCTTTAAATGGGGGGGTGGGTTGTGTGTAGACAGAGGGGAGGGAATCTTTTTCCTGATGCTTTAAATAGCATTTAATTTTAACTGTGGGTGATTAAGACAAAAATAAGATAACAAATACGTACCTTGAGTGTAGTTTTAATGTTCATGTACAGTTGCTTTTCTGACTCCTTGTTCAGTAGTTGCTGTGTGTAATCAAATTTTCATTTTGTGTGTGTTCTTGCATGTGTTTGAACTACAGTGGCCTTGTCGTCTACTCCGAGGGACCATTAAACTTGGACCATAAACCAGAAGATATGTCTGAACTCTTCAGACCTTTTCACACTCTGCTAAGAAAAATAAGGCAAGTAATAAAAAATGGTTGTAACTGCTTCTCTTCTGAAGTGAAAATCAGAGGCCTAAAAAAGAACACACAAATGCCTAGAAAAGTGTTTGTATGCTATGTTAACCATAAACTGCTTTTCCTCTCATCTGCCTGATATACCCATGAAATAACTAAATGTAGTTTTTCATTTCATGGGAGTTTTCTGAACTTTTCATATTCTTGTGATGGTTTCTTTTTTTCTGAATATCATTTTATTACATTTCAGACTTACCTTATGCTTGGATGATGACTGAAATACGAAAGCTGCAGTTTATTTTTGGGAGATCCTGTTTCTGATTAGCGTCAATGTTTCTGTTTTACTAGGCTTATTACATTTTCTCAATATGTTGTGATGCAATACTCGGTCCTTAATCTAATAGAAATTACTGTCAATTTTTCATATTGTGGATCTGTTTTCACAGGGTGGTTCATTTTATGTATAGCTCTTTTCACAGTGCTTCAGTCTTGGTAACCATTGGAGATGTGGGCTTTGGCTCAGCTTAAGTATAAAGGGCATTAAAGTATTTTTCTCTTAGTTGAGTGCTTTAGAAGACTGATCTATTATATTGGAGAAATCAAGCTCTATCTTTAAAGGACCTTTATATTGAGTTTTTTATATTCACCTTTAAGGTATCTTATCTGGGTGTTAAAAGAAACTGTTTGCTAAATCCATAAGCCCTATATTCTTAAAATTCCAATTTATGTATCAACTGCAAATTTTGTTCCTAGAAATCTCTAGAGACAATTTAGCAGAAGTTTTTCTACCCTCTGTCCAATTTTCACCTGTTTATCGCCTTCCCTGAATGTCATGATGGCCATTTGATGTAAGAATTGTTTTCATGTAGATAAGTTTATCCAGGTTAATCTCCTCTCACCCATTAGAGGTGAGGCATCTCCTGAGGGAGAATGCAAGCTCTGTCAGGGATGGATCAGAGAGGAGCCTATTTCTGAAGTTAGCTTTTATGAATATCCAGACCCCATCCTTTTGTGTCCCTTGAAGATTTCTTAGTATTTCTGTCTAGAAGTGATATAGTGTTATTTTTAGGTATATTAGTGATATCATATTGAAATCTCAAAATGAACAATCAACATGTTTGGGGCGTGGGGATTTAAGGGATTATGGTTTTATAAAACATGGAGTGAAGAACAACAACATGAATTGAGGAGCAAAACTTAAGTTGGGGTGGGGGAAAACCTTTAATGGTACTGAAGCTTTAAAAAGTCCATGAAGTTTACATTAAAATACCTTATTCCCAATATATGGCTATCACAGAAATTTTTTGCCAGCATTCCACTGGCTGACTAAAGCCAAAAGACTATTTAAAAGCTAATATACTTCTCATAATCTGTACTTTCTGCTTACTCCTTACGTTTCACAACATGGCAAATGAAAATCAATAAAGTCAGTTTATTGCTTAGTCCATTTAATTTTCAGTTATTCTGGACTTAATGCTTGGGTTGAAAGCACATTAGTAAAATGCTTATTTGTTCAATAACCACAATTTTCAGTGCAAACTTCAAAAAATGGGAAGACTCTTTCAGATATGTTTTTGGGAAAAGTTCTGATGTACTTTAAGGCTTATATTTATTCTTTCAAGTGAGCAGAAAGAATAAATTTTAAGACCTTTTAAGAACTGTGATTTCAGTTGTCTAGCAGACAAAGTTTGCAAAGTGTTCTTAGTGAGATAATTAATAATCCTTGGTAGGGTAATTAAATTACTTTTAAAACTACCTAATCTGTCTAGATTTTTTTTGTTGTTGTTGTTACCACAGGTTTTCTTAACTGATCAGGCTGCCATTCCTGTTCAGTGAGAACATTCACAGAAACCTGTAAGGGCAGATGGAATGAGATATTTGAGCTTGTCCCCAGCAAAAAAGGGAACATTTTTTTCCAGGAGTCTTTCGCCAATCTCCATCACTGATAGTTAAGGCATGAAAATAGATTCAAGTAGTCTTCTGTTAAAATAGTTGCATCTTGGGTTGTAGTTGTGTGCCTGTTATAAGAATATAGAACATCTTACTACAGAATATGATCACATCCTAGTAAATTTCTCTGTAAATTTCTATACCTTTTTAACTAACTAAACATTTTAACTCATAGAATAACACCAAATATACAGGTGATGATTTTGTAGGATTACAGATTTAAGGTGTATTATCCTAAAACATCCCTCTAGTTAAAGGCAATGCTAAGCACTGTATTTATGTGGATCCACATAATTAAATCAGAACTAGCAGAGAAAAAATATCTATTGGCTAGGAAAATTTTCAGTGACCTCTTGGTGGCTGGCAACTTTGAAAACAATAGAGATTGTGGAGACTCTCTGAGCAAAAGCAGTAAGGGTTCTTTTTTAGGTTTTGGTAAGGTTGAGCAGCAAATGGTGACTTGGAATGTTTTAAGTAATGCTTAAGCAAGGTGCTTGTGTTGATTTTATATTTTAAACATCAGCATTGGTATTTTGTACATCTACCATGCGTAGTTATATAGTAACGTTATCTCTGTTCCTTTTAACCTAAGACATTTGAACCATTTCTGCCAAACTACTGTAATCTGCCTAGAAAGTATACAAAGCGTATCATCTGGTATATACATAGATATTTAATTTAGATGCTGTGACAGTGAACATTTTTGTGATAAGATATTACCTATACTATATATATACATTTGAGGCTGCTATATGAAGGTTTTCAGAGGTGAGCAAACCTGGGATTTTGCAGTACTCCTTAATTCTGACCTTTTTTTCGGAGCCCTCTGCTTGCTTGGTGCTTGTTTCTGGACCATTACAACTGATAGCAGGGTCCCTGTGCATTTTGGTGGTGCAGAATCAAGCACGTTGCAGAACAAGTGGTGTAGAATCAGGGGATCGTACTATTTTAAGTGCACTGAAAGCTTTCTGTATCATTGACTAGAAATCAAATGCAGTATACCTGTTCACAGTGTGTTAAAGAATGGCGGTGGGGGCAGGGGGGAGCTTGTGAAACTCGAATGCTTTTAATGTCTGCACAGTGATTGGGGGAAAACTGGTTAGTTGTTCCAAGATGGCTGTGTTTAAAGCTGTGAGTTGATTTAACACGTCTGCAGTTAAGGAGTACCAGTGATATTTGTTATATCAGTGTTGGTTTCGCAGCGTTGATGTGATCAGAACAGATCTGCAGACTTTGGTGTGCTGAACTCGGCTCAGCACTGCGGAAGCAGGAGGATGCAAATTGCATTCCTGTACCTGCCTCATGTTCTTATGGTGGCAACTCCATAAAGACATCTGTTTATGCTCTGTTCAGAGTGTGAACTGAAGCATGTGCTGGCAATAACAACAATGCTGCTTTCTGAAAACAGACAATGTAAAATTCCAGTCAGAATAGGAGCAAAGTTAATGAAGGGGTCTTGGAGAATGTGCGAGATCAATGCACCTGGGTTTTTGTGGCCTCCATTTAAATGGGCACCTGGCCTCAGATCTTCGAAGAAGTAATTTCTGCACCCTGGATATTGGCAGTAGAGTAAAATATGTTTATTGGTTTTGCAGTAGGCAGAGTAAATGCTTACTACTACTTGTAACAAGCAGAGTACATCTGAAGAACTTGTCTTGTTTTTCTGCCAGTGGCTGTAGCCACTGGAAGAAAAATGTTTCTCATATTTTCAAGGCTAGATTGTCTTCCTGTGATTATATGCCAAAAAGAGTTAAAGCAGGTGAAACCCAAACATGGGCCTTTTATAAATTCAGTGCTTTCTAAAGCTCCTGTGAGAAGGAAGCACACTGCTGCTATCGGGGTGGGTTGCAGAAGCTCTCTTTACCTGCGGCTTCTGAATAATGAAAGCAAAGGGAGAAATTCTTTTTTTCCCATACAACTACAGCACTTGCTTGGATTTAATGACAAGTTACAGATGCTTCAGCAGAAAGCAAATGAACTGTGGAAGTAGCTACGGCTTAATTAAACCTTACGGTTTAATAATGATGCCTGATGTTTAGTTTTAAACTTTCAGTAGTGAGATTTAACATTTCTTTCTGTACACTGGTTGACATTAATTATATTCTCAATATTTACATAGGCATTTTAAAACATGCCATGTTCCTATTGTTGACAGTGAATCCTGTATAATCTAATATGCAGTGTATCAAAAAGATAACATTTGTCATCTTGCAAGGAAACTTGTATTTAAAACAGCCCAGTGAGTCTAGGTTTTTTATATGCAGACAACTGAAGATAATTGTCTGAACCTCTTTTAGAACAAGGTTTATTTGTTAATAGCAAAATTTTGGGTGTTTGAATTGGAAATTGAGCATATTTCCTTTGAATTTAAAGCAGGATTATTCCTCTACTGAAATAACAGGTTTGGTAAACTACCACATGTAATCCAACTGAGTATGTATAGCAACTCCTGCAAGGCAGCATGGATCTGACTCACCTAAGAAGTCATGATGACTGTCAGCTGATTTCATTGATTTTTTTTTTTTTAAATAAGTCCTTACTTATCCTCAAAACTGGACACAATTGTTCTTTAATTTTGAGGTGTTGTTATTGGCAGAAACGAAGGGTGGATTACTCTAGTCAATGAAGCTAGCCAGCATAAAGTAAATATGTATTTCCAGCACTTGCTTTACAGTGAATGTGTGAAGCCTGTATCAAATAGGTCTGAGAAGTCAGGCTCTCTGTGCCTTCAGAAAGGAAACAGCAGCTCTGGGCACCCAGACGTCCAGGAATCCTGGGCACTGCCATGTGATGTTCTGGAGACTGAATAAAACCCCAGACTAGATGCTGAAAGTTGGAGGATTCAATCTTAGATCTTTCCCTGGGCCCGTTTCATTCTCAGTTATGCTGATGAGCTTGGAAGGAAAGCAGATTCCTTTGAATGTTGCTGGTATAGTCTATATTTGTATAAGTTGCTAATTCTTGTCTCGTGTTTTGAGAAGAGGGCTATGACTGGTGTATAGAGAAGAGTAGCCAATGTTTAAGCAGTCGACTGTTAATCATTTCCTGACATGCACATTTTCATCCGTGCAAAAGAAGTTCACTGAGGGTTATTGAACCCGGGGATGCCACCTTGGTTCAGAAATCCCTGAGCTACAGGCTGCTGGAAGCCAGTACGATGCACTCAGCAGAGATCACTGTGTGCTTGTCCTGTACTTATGCTCTTCCTTAGAATCTATTATCAGAGGCAAGCTTCTCTACTTGATGGACCCTGGCCTGACCCAGAAATATCTTGTGTTTAATATCTTTGCATAGGTGAGGGACAAGCTTAAACCCTTAACTGTTGCATTTATGTGCTTACACTGCTTGTTGGGCTTTTTTAAACTAAAAGAACCAACTGTTTCTAAAATCCCACATTACTTTGTTTCTGCTTATAAAATCCTACAACACAGCATTTCTGTTAAAAACTGCAAACTGAAAATTCATAATACAAAGCCTCATAGCAAAAATCATGTTATTCTATGTTTTTATTGATTATGTTGGTATAATTCTTTCAAAAATAAACAATACAGCTATTTTTATGCTGACCGTAAAACTTAAGCCATTCGCTGCCAGTTTGTTTTTATGGTGATGTTAAAACGCTTAATCTTTTACAAACACTGATTACTGTTTAAATAAAAGTATGAGTAATGAGATGGTATCATTATATACTGTTTAGACAATAGAAAGGAATGTATAGGTGTTTTAAAATGTTCTAGTGTGCCAGGTAGCGATACTGGCTTATAGCTTTATTAAGTGAGTCTAACAAAAATTGCCCCGTTTCCCTTTCTTACCCATTTATGACTGAAAAAATTGTTAAACTTCGGACTCGAAGATGAATGTGGAATGACTTAAAGAGGTACTGACTTTTCTCTAATACAGAATGTGGAAGCATGTGAAAAGGGGAGGATACGATGATGCAGTTGTTCTTATAAGGTGGTACTTCTGTAGACTGAGAATTTTTTCAGGGTCATATAACTCATATAAGAGGATGAATTTTTTTTTTTAAATGAAGATGTTAATTCTATGGAATGTACATAACCATAAAAATGTATATTCTATACTTATTCTGACTTAAGCATGCTGATCTAAACTGTTACCTTTTTTAAATTGTAGGGTAGCTGATATTCAAGTCAGATCCCAGTGGTATATTTTTTGGGCAATTTGATATTTTAGTCATACTACTAGGAAAAATACGTGGTCTTTGAGTTAACAAGTTAAGAATGCAAGCCATTGACTGGAAATCAAGATGTGGGATGTGTTGAACGTGTCTTTGAGGGTTTTTTGTTTAGACTGAAGTTACTCCTTTAAGGGAATTCTTTTAATATGTTGTTGTTGTTGTTATTATGCCAGCTGTATGTCACCTGCTAGCCAATGACTTCTAAAATATGAGGAATAATGGACTCCTAGCCTCTGCTTAAGCAGGTCTTGTTTTTCCCATCCATTCATTTATGCTAAAATATACTTTGAAAATGTTGACAGCAGTTCTTGACAGAGGATATTTTTATGTGTTTTCTAATTGAGAAGCATAGTGTAAATCAAATTCAGTCCTAAAATTAAGTACTGCTGTGTCTATGGATTTGTTTTAAAATTATAAAGCACTTAAACATAACAGCTTCAAATAACACTTTGTTTCTTGTGTGCTCGTAGTCCTAAACTGCAATACTGAGGACACTTGATAACATTGGGGATGCTGCATTAGAAGATTAGAAAAAGTGGAAACTAGAAAACGTAGTTTAGTAAATACCCAAATGTTTGCTTTTAGGCCTGTCTGATTTTTAGCATCATGCAGAAGTTGAGCTCACTAATGACTGAGCTATGCATTTGAGGCAGGAGTGAGCCAACTTCCAATTCCCTTTTCAGTGAACAGGCTTCCAAAACATCAGTGTTGCATAAGCGATATTTTTGTTTTTAATGGATTCTCTTTATCTGACAATATAACAGTGTGAAGATCCTGTGGTACTCTTTTGCAGAGTAATTTTCAGAAACTAGTATGAAGGACAGCAAATTGGTTTGCTAATCAAAGTCAAATTTGTAAATTAAATTAAAATGTTAAAATATACCTAATTGTGGGTAACACTTTACTATAAGTAGATGGGGAGGGGGAAAGATCCATTTTTGGGTGTGTTTTGATCTATTTTGGGGCTTCATTGCAAGGATGTAAATAATTTAGTACCCTGAATTTGCATGAGTAATCTTAAATTCAGGCATCAGCAAACACATGTGTTTTGATGCACCTTGAGTTACACAGCTGAGAGTACTCTGTGCCCCCAGGTTCTGGATTTCTGTACTAACAGTAAAAGCTTTTTTAAGTTCCGTAACATCAGTGCTTCCTATGATTGTAAATGCTAAGCGATGTGTGCATCCCTTTATTTTCAGGGATCTACTTCAGACATTAACTGAGGATGAACTGCACATACTGGAACGTAACCTCTGCATCTCTCAAGATGTGGATTTTCCTGTCAGAGCAGATCCTGAAGTAGCCTCTGTCATTACACCAGGCATAACTGCAACTTTGCCTGCTAAGGAGCTTTCAGCAAAAGCTGAAAACACAGAGGCTGAGCTGGCTTGTTCTATGCAGTATGATGAACAGGAGCTGGAACAGCTGAATAGGATGGTACACAGAGTTGGAGATGAAATGTCTTCCCTGCTTTCCCCTCCAAGCATCTGTCAGTCTCCAGCTCACAGACCTAGCCTAAGAAATAGTTCTAGCACAGAAGCTTCACCAACAAGACACCATCTTGACAATTTAACTGATGAAGAGGACAGAGTGTTTTTTATGGATGACCTAGATGGAGCAGGAGAAGCTCTTGCTGGGTTGGATTCAGTAAGTGATACTTTTGCTTGGGTGAATAACCCTTGCCACAATTCAAAACAGAACCTGCAATATAGAGATGCTTTGCTGTACGACAACGGCCACCAGACAGAGGAAACTTTGCTTTTAAAAGATGCTGAAAGTGACTTAAGCAATAATAACAATATTGAAGATAGCAAGCAGATGTCTGGCATGTCAGTTCAGAATTCATGCAGCTGTCTAGAAGGTCCAGACTCACAGTTATACCTCAATGGCTGGGACGCGTATGCTGATGATGCCGAAATGGCGGAAGTGATAGCTCACAGGACAGGGGGAATGAAAATATCTGCTACTGTAATATTCAATCCTAAATCTCCCTCTAGCTCAGAATCCCCAGTAACAACTCCAGAAGCTGCTATTAGTTGTGTTCCTGGATCTGCTAATCCATTAGGAAATGAGGAGGAGGATGAATCCCATAAACTCAGTATAGCTGCCACAAACTGTCTAATTAATTCCTGTGTGTGTTGTGGCAGCTGTGAAGACAGCAGGGAGGACAGGGTTGAAGGTTTAAAGACTAAACATTCTGCAGGAGGTGTTGTAAATGCTTCGTACACGTTAGTAAAGTCTAAGGAAATGGACCATGTAGATAACTTGGACAATTCAGTCCCTGCACACGAAATGTTAAAGCCCGAAACTTCTGCTTTGTTAGCAGAAGGAGACTTTGGCAGAGAAGAGCAAAACCTGCCAGTCTCCTCTAAGTGCCTGGCACATTCCTCAGGTTCACAGGTAGGAGCAGAAAATGACTCGCAAGGAGAAGGAGAAAGCATCTCAAATCAGCAGAAGAAGTGGGAGAAGAGAAAACTATGTGAGAAAAAACAGGATGACAATGAAGATGCAGGTAGTGAAAGGACAGCAAAGGAAGATGTAAAGTCAAGATCTAGTTCAAGGTAAGAGCAACTTGATGTTTTGGTAGTAACTTGCCTGTAAATAAATTCTTACATCCTTGTACTTTAGTGATTGATGTATAATTAATGTTGATTTTAAAGGAAATAGTGTGTTGAAGGATTAAGGAATTTTCAATATGTATTTTTTTAAAGCAAGTAGCTTTTTATTGGACTTCATCAGCATTTTTGGAAAACACCTGCGTCTTAATCGTATAATGTCTCTATATCATTGAAATCAATTACACTAATCTTACCAGTTTAATGTAACAAAGGGTGCATTGCTGCTTAACATTACCTGGGTCATTACCTCTGTTGTACTCTGCTGTTTTGCATGAGAAGTGTCTGGAAGACACTAAAGTTAATTTCTGCATCAGTGCATGGTATTAAATTGGGATCTAAAACCATCTTACCTTAACTTCATTTGAGAGAACGGGGTTGATCTGATCATGTTGCCTGTGGGCAGGAGTGTATTTGAATGTCTGTGTGCTGAAGGAGCCTAACAGAGTGCAGAAGCACCTTTTACATGTATTGGACCGTTTCAACCAAAGCTGATAGAAGAATAGAGGTCATGGATTAAGGTTCTATATTGTCACTATATTTAGTGACAATAAGGAACTAGATTACAGGGAGAGACCATAATAATAGTTGTGTTAAAGAAAATGCTATGCTTCAGCACAAATTTGATTAGACATTAGGGATCGTACATGTATCAGTAGTAAACCAGACTTCATTTTGTTTTACTACATAGAGATAAAAGGGAAGAAATTAAATAGGTTATTGTCATTTTCTGTATTTGTGACAGTTTTCTTCCTTTGTGCCTTACTGTGTCATTACTGCGGAGATCACGTGTGATGTGGGATCTCTTTTTGTTATATGTTTATAGAGTTCAGGATAACACAGTGGCGGTAGCTTGAACCATGAAGCATTACCACAATGCAAAGGCTACAGAAATAAACATTTGTTTAATCACACACCAATTGAATTAAAAAATATTTTACTGGTAGTGGAAATAGAATCAAGAGGTTTTTTTGTGCTGGAATTAATTCCTCGCAGTTAAAACACAACTTAGGATGCACAAAACTCAACTTTTGAGAAGGTAATGTTATCTTCATCGTTATTCTGAGTAGTTGCGATCTGAGGCTTGCAAGTATGTTCATATTCAAGGCCTTAAAACAGGGTTTCTGAATGGACTTCACTTCAAGAAGTAATACACAAATCCCTTTGACATTTCATGCTTTTGCAACACTTTAAGTGGAATATTGCTTAAAAGTAGTTCCTGTATGATTAATTAGTGTCCTGATAAATCATACATGGTTTACAAAACTCAGACAATTTGTCTACTGATTTTTGCCTTGGGTAGGATATTAAGTGAAATTTGTGAGAATAAGTCTTCAAAATGCAATATAATTATATATTTAAGCTTCTTTTTCAGCCTCCCATGGTTTGTGTATGTAATAACGTCTTTTCCACATACTTGTCCAGCCTCTGTTAATATTG
>WEKW01016916.1:9899-20177 GCA_013389905.1 Sula dactylatra
CAGGGCCCCGGAGGCGGCTGCCCGTTGTTGCGGCCCAGGTGGCGGCAGGAAGCGAGCAGCCCCCGCGGCGGCGGCGGCGTCTCCACCGTGGCGCAGTTACCATGGGACGGACGCCCTCTCCCTCCGGAAGTCACCGCCGGGAGGGCGGGGAAGGAGGCGGGGAGAGGCGCCATCTTGAGCGCGGCGCCCGGCCCTCTGTGCCTGCCTTCCGCCATCTTGAGCGTGGCGCGGCTGTAGGGTGATCGGGGTGACGAGTTGGCCCCTGTCCCTGTCCCTCCCTGGGGTGGGTCCCCGGGCCCAAGCCCCCTGAGCTGGCAGGGGTTATGTCGGGGAGGAGGTTTTCTAAAACTCCAAAGAATGACAGCCTAATACATGCAGTTTTAAAAAGAGATTTAAGCAGAAGGAAAGTGGTATCTAGGGTTGAAACGATTCTCTTCCCTGTGTGAAAATCACACTAAGGAAAAGAAAATGAGGAAATGCTACCAGCAGAAAATATTTAGGCTTTTTTCCAGAGGAATTAAACAAAGAAACTAAACCTGGCCCTGTCAGTAGCTGCCCTGTAAGCTGAGGTGGTCACAGAGGGTCTCTGGCACCATGGCAAGAAAGGGAACGTGGCGGGAAGGCCAGGAACAGCAGGGAGGAGAGGGGCACAATGAGGGGCCGAGGCTGGCTTCTCCACCTCACCCGTGGCTCCTGCAGCAAGGCCCACAGGGGTCACAGCAGCCCTGGGACCGTTTCATCCCAGGCTGTAACACAGGTCCCTTCTCTGGCCCCTGCAGTGTCCCTGTGCACACAACGGACTGTCCTTGGTCTTTTAAAAAAAATGTTAATACTGAATACAGAAAAATTACATATAGAAAAGACTTTAATCCAGATGGGTAAGTCCAGTGCTGAAATGCTAGGAAAAGCTTGCTACAGCCATAATTGTACTGTCTTGTGCATATGATTTACTTTTTAATTACATGATTGCGTACCATTTTGTCCCAAAGTACCTCTGCCTCATTTAGTGCACAGAATGGGCTGAAATACAGATGCATTGTTGCTCAGACACGCGGAGTTTCCTATCCTCCGAGTGTTTCCTTTTGCAGTTGGATTAAAAGTACATCTTCATAATTTTTAAGACCAGAATAAAACATTGGATAATCTGCAGTAATCCCTTGCACATGTCAGGCTGTTACACTTTCATCCTATTGCAAGGGTAACTGGTTCTCCAAAAGTCGCTCTGAAGCATGTGAAACACCCCGGGTCAGGCAGTCGATGGTCTGAGAGTCAGAGTTTGCAGCCTGAGTCAGAGACACCAACTCCCTCCCTCTTCGTTTCTCCTCTGGAGTTCACTTGACATGGTTTTTATTAAAGGCTCATTATAATCTTGAGTTCTGACTCAAACCTCATCCTAAATGCCAGAGGCATGTCTCCTGTATCAGCCCAAGGGTTTGTGTTTGGTCAGGCAGGGGTAGGATCAGAGCATGAAATGCCGTGGAACTTGATGTTTCTGACACTGTCAAGTCTGGCACTAGAGCTGCACTCAAGGACCACAACTGTGAATGGGAGAAAGCATATGAATTTTGGAGGAGATTTATTTTCTGCGAAGCAGCATGAGCAAGTGGAAGAGGAAAAGCCCCAGCCCCTCCAGCCGCAGAAGGACTTTGCCACCAGGCCTGGTCGCTTAATATCATATTCTGCCACTTAATCTCTAATTTGTGCTGGTTTCTTCTATCAGCTCAAGCGACTACTTAGTCATGTGTTATAGTTTCTGTAATTTCTGTGACACCTTCCCTTTTTTTTCCACAAAATAAATCTACAGGATATCATTTGTGCTTCAGTGAGCCCTCACTGAAGTACACTAAACTCGAGAAATTTAAATACCTGTTTTTCTGTACCACAGCTCCTGTCTTTCAGTGCCATCTAGTGTTCACGCATGGAAGAGACGCTGTAACGAATGGAATTTCTCATGACGTCGATTTGCCATAATTAACACATTCTGGAAATTGATAGGTGGCACTGATAGAAGGTATCTTTGTAAATTAATAAAATATTTATATATGTAAAATCTAGAGATATATTATTCATATTTTTATTTTATGGCATTAAATTCTGACACAGATCTCACATTATTTAAAATCAATAGCACTCACAAATTGAACATATATATATATATCAGTTATTTTCTTCTGGCTACACTGTTCTCTGTAACTAATTAGACTGCTTCAGAAAACAGTCGACATAAAAAAAAAGTACTGAAATAATCTATCACCTGAAAAGAAGTAGCCATCGTAACCATCCAGATCAGAACCCGATCAAAATTTTACTTGTAAAGTAAAATTGCAAAGCTTGGGGTGACAGATCTTTCAGTCCATCTACAAAAAGGAGGGAGGTGGTTTTTGAAACAAGGAGACAAAACCAGACAGATTATCCAGAGATCATCTGTCTCCAGTTTCTTATCTTTTCTCCCTTGATGTCTTTCTTTACAGTGACTTCTTATTATCATCCCTAGTCCATGATCAGCACTTAAATAGTTCATAACCATTGAAACACCCTTGTCTGTCTTTTACTATTAATGCATAAGCTTACTTAAGAGACAAATGTGAGGAACTTACAAAATCTCCTATAAAATCTTTCTGTGAAAAAAGTGTTTAGCAGCCAGCACAGATAATTCCCCCTTGAAGATCTCAAATTCTAAATTAAAATACAAATCCTGAGTAGCAAATACAATAAAAAGAATATGAATACAGAATTTCAAACAATAGTTTTGTGCATACTCAGATCCTTATATATGTATTTAACAAACCTTACCCTCCCTACCTGGTCATGAAAGAATTGGAAAGCCATTATTCTCTGCATCTGAATTAGTCCAGCTAAAAAGGAAACAAAGCAAGGTGCTCAGCTGCTTTCATTCTAGTGAAAATTCAATTTAATTAGAGTAATTTCAGATCACACTTCTGGCAGCTGTGTTTATCACACTTTCTTCAAAGGATAGGAATTAGCATTGACTGACATTAGCATCAAAGCTCATTTATTCACCCGCCCACATCCTACCAGTCTGTCTGAGTTTGTCTGTTTATCTAGTGCTTTAATAACACCACAGTAAATAAGATTTCATTTTGGACCGTGCATGGGTTTTGTCAAAGCATTTAGCGCAGGCTTCTTATAACGTCACAGTAGAACTTCTCTTTGCAGGTTTGATGAAAGAGCAGCTAGCTGTTCTCCAGAAGAGATATGCTTAACAGGGACATAGACTGGGATCCAGATTTTTTTTTTTTTTTTTTTTTTTTTTGTCAGCAATTAGAAAATATCTGTCTTTCAACCGGGGGGCGAAGTGCCAGAAATGACCTGTCATTCCTTAAGCTGCAGCAGACTGCCCAAGTCCAAAGCCAGTAAGGTCACAAGGGGTTTGAACTTTGAGGTTTGGGGAGGCCCTGCTGTACGAAAGACGCAGCTGTCTTGTTTCACAGATGCTTTGTCCTTGCCAGCTCATATGAGTGTTGCCCTTTCACTCACAGCACACAACCTGCTATCATCTCTTGCGAACTAAAAGTAGGTTCTTGCTGGTAAAGATCATCTTTTAATTTGTATTTTTGCAGTGCCTGGCAAAACAGGACTTGATCCCCAATTGGAGCTGCTGGATCATAGCTCAGCTGCCTCTTTTGGAGGCACATATAGAACTGCTGCCACATCAGAATAGGCACCAGAGATGTTGGCAAGAGGAATCTGCTGCTTGCACTGCAACCTCAAGCCCTGGAGTGACAGAAAGAAGCAGTCAGGCTGGGGCCCCGTGGGCTTATTCTTCATTTATCAGCAGTAGTTTGCATGTAGTCATGATTGCTCTTGGATGACAAACAATGAGAAAATGATGCCACAGAAAGAAAAAGCTCCTTTTAGTTGCTTTCCAAAAAGAGGTAAAGCAAACAACTCCATTTGATTTTTCAACAAGTGGAACCCAACTGAGCTGATGGAGCAGGTTCACCACAGGAATCCTTCACCAAAAGATTCCCTCCAGATCTCACCTTTACCCCCAACTCACCAATGTAGATATCATCAGGTACAAACTAGAAGTGGCAAAGAGAGGCAACCTGCCGAAACCTGAGTAAGGTGGAAATGGAGCTTCCTGTATATATTACCAGACAGAAATGGCTGATTGCAAGCCTCCTCTGCTCTACTTCCCTTACTTATGAAATCAGGAGAAAGCCAGTAAGAACAGCTCTGCAAGCAAAGGGACAGTGTGGACATTTCCTGCCTTGCAGTGAAACATCAAAACTGATGACGGAGATGGTTGTTCCTTCCCAAAGGTTTATCATGCTACATGCAGAACCATAGTCTCCCCTAGACAGTGTTATCAGCATTGGCACTAGCTGAAAGGAAAAAATCAGAGCCCTCACTTAAAGACATAATTCAGAATGTGAACAAGGAACAGTGTAGCTATAAGTTGTTTTCCAGTGGGCATAAAATTCTGAAAAGAATCAAGTTTTAAAAAAAAAAAAACCAAACTACCAAACCAAAAAAAAACAAAGAAAACAGATGAGACAGTGACTAATGGGAATAAATTCTGCTGCTTTGACCACAGCACTACATTATCAAATCCTGGGACTTAATATGCAGCAGAATTATTGTAAGACAACAGTTCTGTGTAATGGAAATAATTTAAGTTTCAGTATTTCATCCAGCAGTGCAGACAGGCCTGTGGAGTGTGCTGTCTTAGCCAGAACATTTATTGATGCTGATTACTGGTCAGGACACTGTGCTCCTGACAGAGCAGGAGTTGATAGGTGAAGAATTCAACTCTCCGATTCTGAAATTCTGAAATGCCAAGGAAACGAGACACTCGAAAGCCTTTGAGAAAGTGATGGAAAAATCATTGCTTTCAATCACTTACAGCACTTGTTATGCAGAAATAGGCTGAGCTCCCAGTTTTGCTTGGAGGTTGTGTCACTTCCAATCTTCCCCGTGAGACTCAAGCATGGTTTATAGTGGCGATTTGCATGTAGACAGATGAAACGTCTGCTTTCAGTGATTGTATTTCTGAAACTTGGGTTTCACTAGTTGAGAAAGAAAACAGCTTTTTGGGGGGAATATTACTCTTGTAAAAAACCCTCATGCTCTAAACCGTTGCAATCAGTCTAAACTTTTCTTTTTTCAAAAGGAAAAAAGGTTAGCACATGCAACAGAGCAGCACTGATTTGCATTTTCAACTGACAACCCAGTGACTGAAGAATTTTGTTTATTCCATTAGGCCAGCCAGAAACCACACAGGCGCATGCAAAACCAACTTTTGGACATGTTTTTTGTCAACTACCATGAAACTGTCAGGGAAAGGCATAATTTAGACATCTCTTAAAAGTATTGTCCAGAAAACTCATCTTGCGTAGTACTTTCCATAATCCAGTCTTCCAGATGTTCTTCTCACTCTCTTCATGTGTACAAGTAATCAAAAAAGTGCAATGAAGAGTAGCTTAGGACAATACTCAATGTCTCATAAGGAGGTTACTGAAGCAGCACATCAACTAGGATAAGTATATTCTTCTTTTATTAGCTTGGTTGATCTATAAAGCCAAATTGCCTTCTTATGAATCCTGACTGACATTTTAGTTTGCAAAAAAAATAGGGAATCTGGAGAGCAAGAATTAATAAAATAATGATTATTAGTGTTCAGCCACTTGCTTTGCCAAGGTAAATTATTTTAAAAGGTAAATTTTGCATGTTTTCAGTAAGCTAGTTTTTTGGTTTGGTTTTTTTTTTTTTTTTTCATTCTGCTACTCTGATGAATGAGAAAAAGATCTGCAGCTGCCCACAACAAAAGAGGACTTTGCAGGCTGATTTAGGTGTACCAGGATATTGAATTGCACTGTACTGCCCCAAGCAGTAAGTTTTCCATATCCAGAAGTGATCAGCTAACAACAGATCCAAGATCCATGCATGAGAAAATAAGAGTTTCAGTTAAACAGAAACCAGATTAAAGAAGCTCCAACTATCTCCTTAGCTTAAATAAAGCAGTAGATGCCACAGGGCCATGTCCTTCCTCAGAAAACTCCTTTTTCTCTTCAATGATTGTGTTGCTTTTTTTCTCTACTGAACATTAAAATTGTGCTGCACTGGACAAAGGGAGGAGATGTTTAATGCTGTGGCCTGCTAATGATTTATTCAAAGCCCATAAATTACTTTAATCAGAGATATATTGGAATGGCAACATTCAGTATTTAGTAGCTGAGACACTTTTTGGGTCACATTCTGAAACTTCATTAACATTTGCAAAAGCAGTTTGGGAGAAACCCACTGTATCGTTAACTGATCCATCCTCAGCACCCTGTACCCCAAGGTGGCTTTTTTCACTCAAAGAGACCCTGTCATTTCTCTCAGAGCTCTCTCTACCATCTCCATATTCCTGAAGACAAAACCGTAAAACACTCATTAGATAAAAGGTAACTAATTTTGGTATCTTCTGTTAGGAGCACTTAAAAATTATAGTTGTCCCAGTGCTTCTAGCTACTTCAAGCATAGAGGCTCCATCACATACGGCTGATGTATGGTTGTAGCTTATGTGGTGAAGTAATAACAAGACATTTGTAATACCAGAAGCCACAAAACATATTTAAAATAAATCTTGAAAGGCAACAATGTGGAAACACCAGCCACAAATCTGCTGTTGTGTTTTAGAAATGGACCAGTTTTGCTTTAGCAGCAGAAAGCTGCAAGAAGTCAGTGTTAGAGCAGGGTGGGTGAGCTGCATTTGCCTCTGGCTCATGTTTCCAGCAGGGTCCATCTGCAAAGCCTCGTCTGCTCCCCTTTTACTCTCAGCTTACTTCCTCCCCTACTCAAGCCTGATAAAATGCAATTAAATAAGTTTCTGTATCAAAGGTTCAAATTTAAGACAGTTACAGAGAAATAAGAATAGCATTTGATGAATGAGAATCAAACCCAATAGAAAGATCTCAGAATATGCTACAAGGGCTGAGGTCCTCTTTTAAAATTTAGTTATAACACATCTAAAATTTGGAAACCCACACTACCACTTTTACAGATCCCCCTTTTCAAATTAGACATTCACTTTAAAGAACAAACTGGCACAAGCTGGCACTTCAGGCCTTCAGGGAAGTTGTATCGCACTGAAATTGCAAGAGCTCATGCCTGATTCATCTCTAAAATTAAAATTCTGTGTAAAACTATCAAACTAGAACTTAAAATACAGACTCAGAGGGTTTCAACAACTTTTGGGACCCCTTCCTTTAAAGGCAGTCCTCAGCAATGCAAAGTGAGCTGAAAATGACAAAGTTCATAAACTTCTATTCCCCCATGTTTAAAAAAATCCTGTCTTTTCTGCAGAATTTTACTGCTAGAAAAACTCGACTTCACCACTATTTTCATCCATCCCTAGTTACAAAATTTAACCTGGTTGATCATGTCTGCAGCGTTTCCTCACAGAGCACTGGGATATGCCTTTAATCAGCTAAGCGTCCAGTACAATAACCACTGTCGCAGCTGTCAACAGCCAGTCTCTCAGCATAACAAAACAGGGCAGGTTATTTGCTTTCTGGCAGGAACTAGTAAAGGATAATTGGAGCTACGTTACATTATTCAGCTGGATTACCCAACAGCCAACAACACTAACAATAACAGGGGTGTTGCAACAGAGCTATGCACTTTCAGTGTGCTGGTGACAGGAAAACATTTTAGAACTTAGTTTCTGGGAGGGATTTTGTGTCACCCACATTCCCAAGAGTCCTGTGTGGTTAGAAAAGCTGTCTAAGGTGCTCCTCTATTTCTTGAGATTTTTCCTCAGGAGGTTCTGCTAACACAGTACCCCAACTTTGGCCCAAAAACTGGGGCCAATCTTTGTCCCCAAAGCCTAGACCAACATTGATTTCTGATTCTGCTACCAGAAGTGCGTGGCCTGATTGTTCAGGTCAGTATCATTTACATCACCTTTGCCATGCACCTCCACCTCATCAGTTTGGGGAATAAAACTTCTAAGGTCGTCTTGACTTCTTGTTTGTTCACTTTCGAATATCATTTAAAATCAAAACTCAGCTTAAATGCAGTAACTTCAGAATGTACAGTACAGGAGGACTGGCACATGTAATAGGACACGTAAACTAATAATCACACTCAAAGCTCTACTAAAGGTTTCAAATAGCTTTAAGTAAAACAGTGAAAAAAGTATTACAGAGCCAAATTTGGTCTAACGGTAGATTATTCAGAGCTGAAATCAGCTTTTAACATCTTTTCTGGCATAAAGCATAACAGTAGATTTAAATAAAGCCTAATGAAGCACATCCTCTCCATTCTCCTAAGCAAAATACAGATCTTATTTACCTGCTTCTGTGTCCTGTGGCATTCCTCTACTGCATATTTGTACCCAGGTTCACTGAGTCCAAACATCGTGGCAAATTTCCTTCCAAGGGATTCACAAGCTGAAAACACACAAAAGAAAAAAAATAACTGGAACACCCTCCTTCTACTAAAGGGCTTTTTGCAATAGACATTTTACATGATGGCAGAAAATTATACAGAGTGATCATACATATGAACATAAAGGATCAGCAGATGAGATGACACAGGGCACAATTCATTTACTTAGTGAAAATCATCTCCTTGCTTGAAGAAATCTCCTTCATAATCCAGCTTTTAAAATTTTTTCCGAAGGTCTGGCCAGCATTTCTGGGATAGCCATACCTCACTTACTCCATTCACTGTCTAGAAAATTTCTTCCATGCTATGTTTCAATTAAACAAATTCACCTTGGCTTAATTCATTACACAACCCCATTACTACCTCAGAACAATTACCACTTCTACCTCCTTACATACGTCTGCCTTGCTCTGTATAGGGGACAAGAAATGGAACTGACATCTTTTATATTTCAGGCAGTTGCTGAAGAAAATTAATTCATTGCAACTACTTTCAGGCCCCACCTTTTCAGACACAATGCTGCCCTGCCTAATGGCAAACTGACAGAGAGTAGTAAGCCTGGAGTAAACCTTGGCCAACCCAGTCCTACTGTCAGCTTTCTGAGACAATGTTCTTGGCAGCAGTCATTGCTATGACCCTTTTTCTTTTTCTTTATGGCTTCAGTTCCTGCCTTTGGGCCAGTTTCTCCTTCTTCACCCGTCCTTACATCCTCTCTGTTTGCACCATGCTCTCCCTTTAGTTATGCCAGTCTAATCTCAGATGCTCAACTGCTTTTCATAAAACTGCAATAGATTTAGCTCAAAACCAACTTACTTGCTGCCTGCTAATTAATATACCATATTGTACAACACAGGGAGTGCAATACAGTAATAAAGGTCACCGACATCAGAAACTTTATTTTCAGTTGCTGATAACCTGTTGTTAGCACTGAAGTATTTTGTCCCATGTGGGGAAGAAAAGGACCTCCAAATATTAGAAAACATGGGTAGGAGTAAAATAATCATAGAATCATAGAATCATTAGGGCTGGAAAGACCTCTAGGATCATCAAGTCCAACCATCAACCCAACAGCACCATGTCCCCTAAACCATGTCCCGAAGTGCCACGTCGACACGTTTTTTGAACCATCCCTGGAGGTGTGACTCCACCACCTCTCTGGGCAGCCTGTTCCAATGCCTGACCACTCTTTCAGTAAAGACATTTTTCCTAATATCCAATCTAAACCTCCCCTGGTGCAGCTTGAGGCCATTTCCTCTTGTGCTACCACTAGTAGCTTAGGAAAGGAGACCAACACCCACCTCGCCACAACCTCCTTTCAGGTAGTTGTAGAGAGCCATAAGGTCTCCCCTCAGCCTCCTCTTCTCCAGACTAAACAGCCCCAGTTCCCTCAACCTCTCCTCATAAGACCTGCTCTCCAGACCCTTCACCAGCTTCCTTGCCCTTCTCTGGACACGCCCCAGCACCTCCATGTCCTTTTTGTACTGAGGGGTCCAAAACTGAACACAGGATTCGAGATGCAGCCTTACCAGTGCCGAGTACAGGGGCACGATCCCTGCCCTNGTTGTGACCAAAGTGCAAGACCTGGCCCTTGGCCTTGTTAAACCACATACAGTTGACCTCAGCCCATCCAGGCTCAATCCAGCCTGTCCAGATCCCTCTGCAGAGCTTTTCTGCCCTCGAGCAGATCAACATTCCTGCCAGATTTAGTGTCATCTGCAAACTTACTGATGACACACTCAATTCCCTCATCCAGGTCATTGATAAAGATATCAAACAAGACCAGCCCCAACACTGAGCCCTGGGGAACACCACTTGTGACCAGCCACCAACTGGATTTAGCTCCGTTCACCACAACTCTCTGGGCTCGGCCATCCAGCC
>WEKW01016916.1:26201-45140 GCA_013389905.1 Sula dactylatra
TTGAATTTTTCTAGTATATACCTTTAAAAGCAAAGCGAGAAAGTTTTACACCAATCATAACAAAGGTACATATGACTAGAGCCACTCAAGCTCCATCTGAAAGGTAAAAAATAATATAAATATAGCTTAAGGGAGAGATGATGTTAGGGAAGATACCATCATACCACTCTGACTTCTGGGATCAGTCGACGGGCTGAGCCTCTCTTCCCCCACATTGGGACACCTTTGGGTAAGATTTGAACACTTGGTTATACCAAGCATCTCCCTGGGAAATATTTAGAAATCTCTATGGAGTCACTTCAGATTATTTATAATCAGGGCTGCTATCAATATTTGCTGTATTTGTATATACTTTTGCAGACAATCACTATCACCGGCAATCCAAAGAACCTGTGTATCTGTTGCTCAGATAAATTGTGGTGTGCATTGGTCCAGTCGTGACAGTTCTTTTGAGCGCGACCTCGTCGAACGTGGCGAGACTCACACTCTTAATGCGACAGTCAGCAACAACTGATGGGAACTGATGTCCTGTGCCCACTTATGTATTGTCACCAAAAAGGCGTAATAAGTAACCACCTACTCAAAATGAGCTTCTGTGCAAGAGCTTCCCTGCAGGAGATCTCCCAGACAGACCGATCTCCCAGTAAGATCATGATAAATGCTACAGAAACACAGACCAGAATGATAGCTTCTTACCCAAATGGTTCATGCTTTTAATATAAGCCAACTGATGTAAACAGATGTTCCCAACCCTTCCAGGCTGACTCCACTACAAGGACAATGTTTCCATAGCTCTCAAAAGCACTGGCACATTGCATAAGCTCCCAACACTCCTCAGGTCACCCCGGCACAGCAGTGGATCTCTGCCAGTCAATCCCACTGAATTGCTTTGGCCTCTGCCAGTACACCAGTAGGTCTGCCCTAACTGCAATTCAGTTGCCCTAAGATCCCGCGTGTTGCAGAAGATAGTTTTAGACAGCAAAACAATTCTTATTCTCTAAGGACTACATAGAAATTGAAATCCTTTAAATCACTAGGAAGGAGGAAAAATATTACAGAATCAGTTATAGGCACTTTTACTGAAGTCACAACATGCATGAATGGAAACACCTTTTCTGTAGGTTTTTTCGAGGTACCTTTTTGAAGGAAAAAGATTTCAGAAGGAAATACACATCAGAGTCTGACAGAGACTATTTTTTTTCTTCTAGAAACTGTGCTAAAGCCTGAGAGGCTAAAAGGCATTAGAATTTACATTAAAAACTGAAAAAGCCAACCATGCCTCTGAAAATAAAAGCCATGTTTCCTACAAATCTACTTGCTACCTGCCAGCAACATAGAGAAGCGGCCAGCAATCTGCACTTCCCAAATAACCCCTTCATGTAGCATACAGAATATCCTACAGTGTCACAGACCGTTGCAAGCACTATGATTTTGTATAGGCATACGAAATCATATCTCATTCCTTTTTTTTTTTTTTTTTAACATAGGTTTGGAAATTCCACCTCCTCGCTTCCTGCCCCATGGCTTGAAGTGCTTCATTGTAGCCACTCCTGCCATATGCACCCAATTCATGTAACTATCTTGCTCATTTAAGTCCTCCTTCAGACATACTGCAAGGATAAAGTATTCTCTAAAATTATTACATTTGCTTTAAAGTGGAGAAAGTAACATTCAGGATGGACTCTTTTTTCTTGCTACTATAGTTAAAATTTTAAATGATGAAACAAAACCCAATACATTAAGAATGTTTATTTTAAATGGTATTCTGAAACTCGTGGTTATATACAAATTTTCAAACTATGAAGCTTAAGATTGCATGGTGACTGTCTTCAGAAAATAAGGCTGCTTGGTCAATCTCATCAGAGATGATTCCACTGAAGTGTGATTATTCAGAGTACAGGATGGCTTCAAGAAGGTTGTAATCCATGAAGGCACCAACACCAAGGGAGGCAGGCTTTCCTACATAAAAAGCTGATCAAGGGCCCCCTCAGTTACCATGTGACATCTGGTGAATTTGAGAGCATCACCAGTGGGGAAAGATCGGAGCGATTCCAGTGGTTGTTGTGGAAAGGCCATTACGCTGCACCCAAAATCTAGAGATAGGTACCCACTACAGGGGCTTTTCCATGCCAGTCATGCTCGCTGTGCTTTATTCCTCTCTCAGCTGGGCCAGTTAGCAAAAAAAAAAAAAAAAAAAAAAAAAAATAAAAAAAAAAAAGTACAATGTCTGTGGNCACCCAACAGGATTTCTGTTAATGCTGAAACTTCAGTTTAGATGCTAGGCACAGGGATGGGATGGGATAAAATGTATTACCTGCAGCCAACAGATAGAAATTTTCCATTTCTCTGAATTGACATTGAAAGCAGATGAATTACTGCCTCCTCTCGTATTCCCCCAAATACTAAAGGTAGAGATATGCTCCATGAGTTTATTTTACACACAGACAATTAAAAATACATTTTAGTAATGTTTCCCATAAAAATTGTACCAATAGCACAGTACTGAAATCAGTGCAACAGAATTAAAATGACAGGAAGGAATATTTACAACCACATTGTAGTATTGTAATGAAATGGCAAGATCAGAAATCTCTAAAGTGCAAAGTTGGCTATATTCTACCCAGATACAGGGATCTGCTTTCTTGCTTATACTATGAACCAACACCATCATTACAGATGCACCACATATTCATGCTGAACATTTAAGTGACCAAATGTCATCCTTAGGCTGACAGGCAAAACTCCTCTACCAAATCCAGTGGGAGGCAGACATCAGCATCCAAGGGCCAAATTCAGTCCCTCGGTTCTAGGAGTGTCATGTGATTAACGACTGTAAACCCAGGAACACAAAACATGGAGGAAGTGTATTTAAATATATGGAGGAAGGTATTTAAATAGAAATCTTTCAAAGAGCTTAATGATTTGTTTTATAGTAGATTAAAGACAATCACTGCATTTTTAAAAGCACAAAATAGAGGGCCCAGCACTCCGTAGTTTATTTAGCTGCAGTTTTGTCCTAGTTCAGACTGGGCACAAATTTTTAAAGACTATTTACACCAACAAGATTTGCAGGTTTAGCCATAAGAGCCTCTAAAACCAGACAGAGGCCACAAAAACAGGCTCTTGCAGCATTAGAGTATTAAAAAGTCACCATTCAAAATTCCTCATTCTTAAAATTACTAAAGGAAATCATAACAGAAGGAATGTGGCTGCTAGGTTTCCAGATTAACTGAAACTCCCAGTCAATTCACCCACATTTTCAAGCATATTGGACAGTTAATCTACATATTATTTACAATATTTCTGGCTACTACCCAACAAAACCAAAGAGAAAACTGCTCGTCGACTCACAGCTCTCTATACTTTGCAAACTAAACAGTCTCCAGTTTCTTATTTTTGGGCAGAACTATCCAATGTTTGCCACAGGATTTTAACTATGAGTAAACAAAGTTTGTCTTGAAAAGCAACACATGTTAAGTGAATTAGTTTGTTCCATTAGTCTATTTTTAAACTACTACATCATATTTACTGAAACAGCCATGGCATAAGAGGTTACACAGCTAGGCTTAAGTAATGCCATAATCTGACACAATCCACTTGGTTATGCCCCAAACTATTTACAGTGAACTTGATTCAAACAAACCACTCGGTTCAGACAAAGCGTCCAAAGAATTAAGAATTGCAAGTCCCTAAAATAATCTTTCCTAAGAAGTTCTTTGGGAATGACTTAGTCATGATCTGTTCATTTTAAGATATTCATATACTGAAATACACCCGTGGGCAAAAGCCTCATTGGAAATGAGTCCCAGCACCTACACGCGCCTTAGCAAACAAGGGTGAGTCTGTTCCACGGTGCATAGCAGATGGAAGGGAAAATGAGGGGAGGAAGGAAAATGGAATCTAGTCTGCACAGAAGGAAACTTAATTAGTTTGAGACATGTACGTATTAATGCACACAGGCATCTGAAAAACAATAATTAGAAAATCATGATTATGAAACTGAGTGAACTGCATCTTGATCCTTAAAGGGGGCAGGCTAAGCAAATGTAGATGACTACAGCTGTGGTAAGTTTTTAGCAGAATTAAAATCTGCATAGGCAAAGTAGCTCCATGCTCCATTCTGGCAAAACCTAAGCTGGTCTTTTAATAATGCAAGAGGTCTAACAAGTCAGCCGATCAAGTTACGAACAGATCTGAGTAACTCTTCATAAAACATACCCCAGGCCCCTGTGCAGCATCAGAAGAAAGGGACCAATTTTAGATAGACATTCTTCTTGATACTTATTAGCCCCATCTCACCTAAGCCCTTGCAGAACAGAAACTTCTTCCAAAGCAATTCAGCTGATTTTACACTTATTTTTGTGTTCAGAGCTGGCTGAAAGAAAAATCCATCACCAGAAGCAACGAGTTCTGCATCTGATTCACCCATGACAGCCAACGTAAAGATCCTCTTTGCCTTTTGCAGCAATGAATTCTGTAGTTTGGTCCAGCATCTCAGGAAGAGTTTCGAGTTTCCTATTAACCTCCTCAACAGCTTTTGTTCCATAGGCCTTCAAGGAGCTACACACCTGCCCTCTAAGCTAAGTTACTCTAAGTGCAATGCAAGACTTCAAACAGAAGCACTGAATTACACCACAGTGGAAGATGAACCGATCCAAACAATACAAAGCGAGGAATGTTTACAGTATACATCGTAAGTGCATATGCCATCATGTTTTGCTGAAACGGGAACATTTTCAGGCTATTCAGTTTCTCTCTCAGGTAAAGTGAAGTTCACCCACTGGTACCCAGAGATTGCAAGGCCCTCACTTCAACACATGCATCGTATCCTTTTGCATTTGCAGCAAATCAGAAAGCCATGTTTTTGTTGACACGGGTGTTTTGGAGTGCTCAGCACTAAAGAATGTTACCACATTTTCCACAGTATGCAGAAATGGAAGAAGCAAGTTCTCCAAACTACTTTCTTTCTTAGTCTTGACTGGGCTTGGCTTTTGGCAAGTTCTCTTCATAAGGAGCTGATTTCAGTGCAATACTGCAAAAGCTGAGAAATAGCACTGTTCACGTATGGCATAAACAATATCTAGAGCTTGGTTTCCCAGTTACACCATCAGCTCTCCAGCTCGTCTTCCTTCCCTGTTCTCCCGGCAGCTTCTTATAGATGCCACCCAGATGGAAACACAGCATTTTAGTTACAATTCCATTACCTCATGCATGACAAGCTCACGAATTCAAATGGAGCTTTTCTAGTGCCAGGAGATTTTAACCACCTGCAGCTTTCAAACTTACCAAATCTTTCAAGATTCAAAAACTTTGAATGAATGACACCGTGATGCATCACTTCTAAGCACTTTCATATTACTTGCTGCATCACTTTCACATACACCTTGATATTAAAGGATTTTGACTGAAGGACAGAAAAGCTAGAGTACCTTACAAATTCTGATAGAAGAACCCTGATCTACAGAGGAAAGAACAGAAGCTAATTGTTTCAGAAGAATATAAATTGTACCCGAGTTATGCAGAACTTCAGGTTTTCCAAGTTCTGTGAAAGTCCTGTGAAATACCATAGGGGTGTTACAAACCAAACTCAGACTCTCTTCGCTCACTACAATTAAGTGAATCGGAACACGACAGGGTGTTAAGCTTGAATGACAAAACCTGAATAAATATAACCATTCCTGCAAACTTTTGTTTGCAGAATTTGACATTATATAGAATATAATTTAATGGAAAAATCCTCAAGTGTTACAATCATGACACTTCCTTTGCTATTTGTGGGTAAAAACTAAACCCACAAAAAGAAACTCTCTAGAGGCACAATAGGAACATTTAAGCCCACTCCTTCTATGATATCCCACTAAAACCAAAAAAAAAGTCGGATATAAATAAACTCTTAGAAATCCACCACATTCTCAAGCAAGATGGACGCATACTAACAAAAGTAAATTAAATTAGTCTTCTAAATTAAAAAAGAAGCATCAGAAAAAGGGAGATCAGAACTAAAGCCCCAGAGTCCAATTAATACAGTTTTAAAGTGAATTCAAAGCACTTGTGGCACTTAAGAAATCTGGCATCCACTGTCTTTTTGAGGCTTTATATCTGGTTCCTTCAGAGGTTTTACTTCTTCATCTGGTTTTGGTTTAGCCTGCAAACAAGAAGAAAAAAAAATTAAATACCACAAGTAGAAACCACTGTTTCTACTGCACAGTATTTATGCATGGCTAACTTCTACATATTCTAACCTAACAGTCCCCTCTCTTCTCAAGGCTGAAGGCTTTGAATGAACCTCCAGCAAGGGGGGGAAAGCCAAATATTCTCTATTTCAGCATCCTTAAATGAATCCCCTTCTGAAAAAGAATCTTTCGATAGCATTCACTCCTGTAACATTTCAGCATCTTATATACATCAAAGAATTTCTTCCTATTCAGGACTTAGAAAAAAAATGACTCCTAATTTCCAGATGCTGACAGTGTGGCAGAGAACTGACTTGCCTCCTTGTGCAGCAGCAATGTGAGCTCAGGTGGAAGCCCTGTGCCTACGTCCTGCGCTGTGCAGCGGACCGTTACAGAAGAGCAAAAGAGTAACTATTACATATAGAATAAAGCTAACGGGAAAGAACAGTACATAAGATTGTCTTACAGTGTCATCCTTTGGCCTCTTGGTGAGATCAAATGCTGCAAGCGTTTCAGGAGTCCAGTGGGCGTTCAGGGCAGGAAATTCAAAAGGAACAGGCTCTACTAAGCCATAGTTTGCCTTCAGCTCCAGCTGAGGAGCCTCTGCTGGCACCTTCTGAAAATAGCTGTAATAGAACACAGCAATATATTTAAAAGACAATGCACTATCTCTGCAAGTCTCGTTTGCAATTCTAAAGAAAAACAGTCTGGGTTTTTAACAGTGGCAGTCATTGCTGCTCTCTTCCATTTCATTCAGGCAGTGTCCAACATGCATTCTGTCAGCAAGATTCACAAAACCAAAAGCAATTCCCTCTCTGTATTCATCCCCTAGGTGGTTTTTTTTCCTACTTGATAACCATTACTCCCAGTGCTTCAATAAGAAGAGCACCTTTTGTCCAAAATGACCTTCAAAATCCAAACCAGGACTTAGAATACTTCCCCAGAAGATGAAGAGGACAGTTCTTTTCCTAAATTAGATTTCATGTGCCACAGTACATAATAGCAACAAGACTGCAACACCCACAAAGACTTGCTACAGCACAAAGCCTGAGCGAGGGTATAAATCTACCCTCAGCGAACCAACAAGAGCTGAAAACTGACAAATACTGACAAGCTACCTTGCTTGCTGCGCTGCAGCAGAGCTCTGTGGCACGCACATCTCCCAAAACAGTCACTGGTTATCTGATTTCTCTTTCAAAGTTTGTTTCTAGAGGGACATGGATTTGCTGAAATCTCCTGTATGCTGCTGTTGTAAGCTATGACATCGGTTACTGGAACCAAAGCAGAGTAGATATTTTCTTTTCCTATTTGCAGTTCAGCTTGATGTACTTGACAATCCTTTTTGTTTAGTCAATTCCCCTATTATGCGGGTCTTCAAATATCATAAAAAGGGAAATAACAAGCCTATTATGGAATACTAAATCACGAGAGGGGACGGAAGAAAGAAATGAGCAAAAGAATTCTAAAGCCAAACTAATCTTGCTATTTTAAACTGCTTCCAAACTCCTTTTGGAAGGGGCATTAACTAGCAGAAAGCCCTATTCACAATATTAATTATACTTAGACTGGCAAAGCTCCTAGCACCCTAAGCACATTCTTCACTGAAGGCATGACTGTGTTTTGACTTCCCTGCTAGCAAAGCAGAATCAGCTACCAGTCTTCTCCATTTCCCCACTGTCCTCTTTTGCCTGCTAGGTCCCAGCAGCTGGGAAGAGGGCATTAGGGTAACACAGCAACTTCTGCAGGACTTTCTCTTGTGCAGAAGGAAAAGGAACAAAGTGGCTGAAGAATGAAGGAAGGAAACTACTTCACCTCTCCAGTGTGTTAGTCCAACCTACCCTGCGGAAATGGCATAGAAAACAGAGAGGGTGATAGCACAGAGCCATAGCAAATCTGCTATGAGAAAATTGAGAAATTTGCAATTCTGTAAGTTACATGCCATGGCCAAAAGGAATAGGAAGAACTGGAGAGTAAAACTTACCATCCCAGCTGGAAATAAAAGCAAATGAGGTATTAACAGTTCATACAGAGTACTGTACCAACCACGAATTACTTACATGAATCCATTCTCTCTCTGGCATTTTTCTAGTGTGTTCTTAATCAAACTTCCTAATTTCCTAAAGAAGAGATGTCCAGAAGGTTTGGCAGTAGTCCCGGGCCCTTTGGTTTCTCCATATTCTTTGCACAATGCTTCAGCCTTGGCAAAAACTTTGCAAGAAAAAAATGTAATAAAAAAATCATTTAATCTATGAAATCATGGTTCTGATCTACAGTGCTTCAGTTTTAGGAGATACCAGAATCCATTCAGGCTTCTTGCTTCTTAGAAACAAAAATAAACTAGCTCAAAGGCAGCACTTTCAGCCAAGATTTATTGCAAAAGTGACTAGGAACATGAAAAAAAAAAAAAAAAGATAGCTTTTTGGGTAGGGAAGATGCAGGAAAGCATTCTTATGTGTGGGGCAAAAATGCAACAGTAAGCCTAAGAACTGTGCCACGTGGTAGGGAAAAAGAGTGGATATGAAGGTGTCCATGCAGAGTTGATGCCCAAAAATAAACAACACTTAATATGGAGTGGGAAAAGAAGCACTCTTCTCTGAACAGCAGGCACTCTAAAAAACACAGTATTTGTTTTACTCCAAGTAACCCAGCTTATTTTATTTTAAAAAATAATATTCGAAGATTCCAGTTTGATGATTTGAGCATTTTTTATACACAGTGGTAAAGTTATGCAGTGGAGGCTGTTGGGGTAGCAATAGCTTTGAAGAGATAAGGATGGGCAGAAGACCCTGAACTACTGCAAACTTCCCCTAATCTACCTTTCAAATGAATAGAAATGAAGTAAGTTACTGAAACCTGTTTAAAAACAAACCAACAAGGTCTAGATTTACTATTTAGTGTAAGACAGAGCAACCTCCAAAGCAGAAAAGGCTGCAGTAATTTAATATCCAGACCAGAAAACGTGATGACCAGACAATTGATTTCCACACTGTATTGCAGGCAGTTCAAGGCCAGTCTTTAACAGGCTGAGAAGTGAAGATGACATTTTCTGCAGCACTGTTACGAACGATATTCTTTGTAAGACAGAAAAAGAATATACTGTCTCTATTCAAAAGTATGCTGGATTTTCATCAGTTGACAAATAAAACCTTAAGTTTATGGGAGACGAAATAAACATGATACAGCAAAATAAAACAGGCATGTGATCACCAGGCCCTGTAATCCAGTCTCAATCACACTTACATTTTTCTGATTCCTGCAGAGATCTGATTGCTTCCCCACATTTATCACTCGCCAGTAAAGTTTGACCATGGTAACAATATGCCTAATGGGAGAGGACAAAACCGTTACCAACATCACTGGGCACTTCCTGCACCAATTCACTTCTGCTCTTTCGTTACATCAGAGTTGCATCTTTTTGAAGCTGCCGTTCCCTGCAGATAGCTGACAGTTTGGGAATGCAAGCCAAAGCAGCATTCACTGAACAATGCAGTTCAACAGAAACACCACGAGGTAGGTATGAAGCAAGCTGTTTCAAGTCTAGCCAAGAGTAACTTTGAGCTTCATGAAGGCTATTTCACCAAAACCACTGGTATCTAGTCTAGTTCAAACCTCTCTCACTGTATCAGTGTGCAGCATTAAGCCCCATCACAGAATGCGGATGAACCCCAGTCAAGTTTACAAAGCAAAGACTCTAAAAACTAAAACTACCCGACCACTCGAAAACCAAATCTGCAACTGTCCTGGTTTCGCTGGGATTGACTTAGTGCATCCACTGGGTGGGGGGGTGGAGTGAGCAAAGGGCTGTGTGGTGTTTAGCTGCCTGCCCAGTTAAACCACAACAGCAACAAACATCGCCAAATCCAGAAGATGAAGCATTTGGCTGCTTGAGATATTTTGCCATAGTGCAAATAACTTTTCCATCCCAAAAAGTCCTCTTCCTTCACACTTACGTTTGAAGATAGTACTGTATTCCACTGAGAACTGAATGGCCTTTCTTCTATTATCAGGAGTTACTGAGTTTAAATACTAAATACCATAGGTAAAGGAACAATCCCACAAACTAACGCCAACTTCCATTCCTGCCTTTTAATGTCTGTTCTCACAGTGCAGCAAGTATTACCTAAGTCTACCATTGCCCATATTATACAAATTAAAAAAAAAAAGTACCAGAGCCCTGACCATCCCTCATCTCTCAGACTTGCTAATAAGGCAAGCAGCTTTTAAATACAGGTTTAAACATAAGAAAATGACAATGGTGTTAACTGCTTAGTTTGGGCCTTTTTCACAGCATGAACGAGCCAGATTACAGGCTGTGGCAGGCTACAAGAAATAAACAGCAAATTGAGCAGCTGATGATCCCAAGAGTGCCACTGCACTTGCTAAGAGATCAGTCGCACAAAAAGGGACAGCAGTTGGAACGGTACCTAACATTACTTGATGCATTTTCATTCAGGGCCTTCAAAAAGCTGATCTGCTCTGAATTATGCCTAAAATGAGATTGTGATGCAGATAATGGAAGACAAGTGTTATGCTCAACCTGAATTGCTTCACTTAACAATACGCAATCACAATAAATTCTACACCGCAGTAATTTCACTTGGCTCAACAAAAACACTTCAAATGCCACTGACACTGCACAGCCTCTCTTCACAGCATGGAAAGAAAGTCAAGGCAATACCTAGCCCCCATTCCCTATCCAGCCCTTCGACAACATTAAAAACTGTGACTGATGTCAAACGAAGTACTTACATAGGCCATATAGAAACAGGTCTTCAAGTTTAAGTACTTCCTCCATTTACCTGCATAGGTTGGATCCAAACTGGATAACGTTTGATCTGTGAACATGTATGTAAAGCTATTCTTTAAGACTTTTCCAAAAAGAAAGATTCCACCCATATTCAAAGACCAGAATTCTTAAACTTAGCAATAGATCTTAACTATAAAGTAGCCAGAAACAAGTGACATAAATTACTCCAGCAAAGGCACGGAGAAACTATGAAAAAAAAGAAAAATATGCAGTTTATTGAGCTATCATGCAGTTGTCCCTAGAATGCCTGAAACTGCTGTCCACTGAGTTTGGAAGGCTAATTTTCCTAAGTATGTTTAGGCAGCATTTCAAAGCTTGTTCCTAGTTTAATTTCAAGCAGTGACCTATAAAAGCCTATATATGTTACAATATTCCACCTCTTATATTGACTTATATTTTTGCACTTTTCCCACTTGCCTCAGCAAGCCCACAGATCAGCTTACTCATCTGGAAGGATGTACATGGTTAACCCACTACACACTTTATGGTCTGCATCATAATCTGCTGCCCAAAGGCTGTTGAAACATGCTCCATTTATATCAAGCCAATTGTTTGTGCTATTACATATTCTCAAGGCATCACTTTGTCTTCTGCCTCCCCTCACTAACGTTTCCTTGCATTGGCTACAGAAAAAGGTTCCCATGAAAACAAAAGGCCTTATCAAAATATACCTGTTAGAGTGATAACCAAACCCTTAAATGCACTAAAGAGAAGCTAAATATACAAAGCATATCCACTGAGAAACAGTGTCAATACCACAATTGACAGGTGGTGAAGTATGTCTGCTGGCAAGAATGCATAAACCAGGTCACTAAAGATACAAAACAAGACACTTACCAGCTTTTTGGTAGAAGTTAGCTGTTTCATAAGCAAGAGCAGCTATTAGTCCTGGATTGTGTTTCAGCTCAATAGCCCGAGCAATTGTCACTGAAAAAAAATTCCACACCACAGTATTGAAGTTTAATTGAAAATGTCACATCAAATCAGCAGAGGCATTTAGCATTTTAAAACCCCTGCACGAGCAGAAAACAAGTATTGTGCAGTCAAGGAAACTGCAGAATAAAGACAGATTGTTTCTTGGATAGAATGATTCCAAATTAATAGAAAAGCTGAAAGAAGGTTAGTCTGAATACCAGCTAGTAAACAGAAGCTGCAAATCTTTTTAAGTAAAGGATCTGGGAATTTATGTTAGGCGAGCATGGTGGTGAAGAGACTGCATGGAAGGAAAAAAGAAGAGGGAGGAATGTCACACACAAGTTCTTCCAAAGTGCTTAAATTTGTAACATCAGATTGATTTTTGGCATTTTCCTCCTATAATTGTAACTTAAGTTTCTTTAAAAGAAACCCACCCCACTAAGCCACAGTACTTCAGGAGAAGAAAAAACTAGCATTGTCTCGTGAAGTCCGCTTGGCAGCAAAGAAACCCACAAAGACTCATTTCCCATCCCCAGCAAACGTATATTTGAAGATACCTTCTTGAGCTTCAGCTTGGCACTGTATGATGTAAGAGTCTATAAGTCGAGCTTCTAAATCTCTTCCCTTTTCTACAGGTGTAATCAATTTTGGAATATGACTTTCCTAAGTACAAAGCAAGTCTCAAAGTTAGTTTACACTTAATACCACTGCCGCCAAGTCAAAGCAAGTCTCTTATTCCTAAATGGATGGGTCACATTCCACATCCAATGGATGGGACTGAGCGAAGGTCCCAAGACCGCTAGCTGCACTGCTGCATGCACTACTGGGCAGGCAGACTGATAACTCTTCCACTGCCATTGGAAAGAGTAGCAGGGATTGAGTGGCAGCACAACATATTAATACCCTTCTTTTTCCTGTATCATTCAGATAGTTGGAGGTATTTGTTTCTGTAACCTCATCAGAATACCAAAGGCTTTTCTAAGACAAAAAGTCAAGTACTAGGAGACAACTTAAAGAATGGACAGCATGACAGTTTTTCTACCTTCAAGTGTTTAAAAATCCCAGCTGCTATCTTCAGGCTTCTGTGAACATCTTTTGCTTCATCTTCTGTTATACTAAGAATACAGAATGAATCAATGAAATTTTAGTTAGAAGGGACCTCTAGGTGTCATTTAGTTCGACCTCCTGCTTTGAGGCAGGACTATCGACAAAAGTAGATCAGGTCAGTTATAGCTTTGTCTAGATGAATCTCAAATCCTTCAAGAATGGAGAGTGCTCTAACTCTCTAAGTAACCTGTCCCACTGCTCTGCTACCCTCATGGTAAAGAAGTTTCTTACAGTGTCCAATCATTAAATAATCAAATAGATCTCACTTGAAAAAAAGAAACGTAAGACCCTGTAATGACTTTCAAATAAAAGGTAGCCTCAGTGTTAAAAGCCAAAGCTGTAGAAATCTGTAGGGCTAAAAGTCAGCAGAGCTGTGATTTTGAGAATCTCAGTTTTTGTACCTGGGCATTTAGAGCGGGACTTATAAAGGGTTTATTCACAACTGACACTTCCTCTATACCACAGTCACACAGTATTAGCACGCTTTGTTCACAGATACAAAACGGGACTGAAGTGCACTTGGACATTACAGCGCACGAATGAAGGCCAACTGCCTCCTTGAACTCCTATCGTCTCAGCTGGACGTGAACTACAGCAGTCAAAACTCAGAACCTGCTAAATTTTTTGGTGGAATATTGCTGCAATGGAAATACTAAGAAAAGAAAAACACTTACTCTTCTTTTCCAGCGAGCCTTGATGCATATTTTGTGTACCACAGAGCTACATTAAATCCCATGGAAACCAGTTCAAACACTGCGTCCTGCTGGGCACTAAAGAGAGACAGACAAAACCCCCCAAAACAAACCCCCAAACAATTTAGTGCTTTCCATTTTGTTCTGACAAGCTCTCTGTGCTGATAGTTCACACAGCAGAAGTCAACATTTCTCTCCATAAAATATTTTTCATTTAAGAAGACAAAAATTTCCAATTCAGAACCTCTTACTTCCTAGAAGAGACTCCAATTTTTACTTATTCCCTTTAAGAGCTCATAGTTATAATTTCCCACATTCACATGCCTACTCTTCCCATTTAAGAACTTTTATTTTAAAACAGTAACTTGAGATTTGTTTAGCTTTGGGTGTGGCTGACATTTTTCCTTTTTTTTTTTTTTTTTTTTTTTTTAATTGCACATTTTGTGGAAAGCTTTGCTTTGGGATGTCTACTGTAGCTGCTAAGTTAATAAGTCAGAGTCTATTACATCTCCCTCATGTGAATGTTACTGCAAGTATTGATGAAACTGCAGTCATATGGCATGTGTAAATAGCAGGAAATTTCAGAAGCCAAAAACATGGTCTTTGAAAAGAGCAAACTTGCAATCACAAGCTCAGTATAGCTTCAGAAGTAGTAATCTTTAAAAAGAAAGGTGTGGGAATGGGAAGAATAACGTTGGCACAAGAACAAGTGTATATGACTGTGAGAAAATCAGAATAGAGTCCTAATCAACAAATTGTCTTCCAAGGGGAATAAAAGCTTCGAGGAAGTCAAGCACTTCTTCTAGATAAAGCCTGACAAATTTGTAAGCGTGGTTATACAACACAACTATTTACAATAGCAAGAGACGACTGAATAATCCAGAAGGTTACAGATCTACACTCCTACTTAAAACAGAAGCTTTGTTTGTTTGTACCAGGAGTATTTGTACTAGGAGCTTCAGAGCACAGGAACAAAATCAGATCTTCAGCAACGATTGTACTTCAAAAAAGTCAGAAGATACTGGTCGGCCAAAAGTGCTAAATGAAAAACTTTTAAACTGTAGTAATCCATGTTATCATATCCAATTCACCAATATTCTCAAGGTTCTTCTTTGTAATGCTCTAGCCAACTGTAGATATAGTTTGTAGATCAACTAAGACCCAATGGATCCTTCTGCCACTATCATGCATTATCGTGCCCTTACTTAAAGGCACGACATGCTTCAGAACACCTAATACAGTGCAGCAATTATCAAAAACACAAAGCAACAAGTTTTTGGAAACTACTTTGTGTTCAACATTTTGCTACACTTTTAGGTTTTCCTTCACACCTGTGCTGGCACACGTGCATATACATAACAGACCAGAAGAAAACAGCTGCACACTCTGTAATCATAAAAGCATACGTACTTTGGAACGTGTCCTTGTAGTGTATCTGTCCACTTGAAATTCTGAATATATCTCAACTTGCACTCTTGGGAAGAGTCATCCAGTGAAAGGATGAAACCTATAGAATAAAAAAAATGTACGGACTGGCAATCTCAAAGTAAGAAACAGAAACGGGTCATGAAGGAATGGGGATCAATGATAACACTGATATAGATAAAGGAATGTTTCTTGCTGTACCACTCAAAACCCTGTGTTACTTCCTGAGGCTTTTATTCCTCAACATCTTGAGAACAAGACATGGAAAAAACTAAACTGACTACTACAAGAAACTCCTTGCCCAGCAGGTTACCAATTCAACCCTGTGAGTCTTGCTTGCTCAAGGAAAACCTTGCAGATGTCTGCATGTCCCGTATGGTGACTAGCTGGGAGTTGGACTGACCCAGGTATGGGACAGCTGGGCTGCTCAAGGTGAGCGACTCTCCCTGCCACCATAGTGGCAACAGGAAATTCCAGGAAAAGCTGCCTGGTCACCAGGGAGAGGCAAAAGAGTTTGTAAGCACGGACTCACCTAGTCATCATCTCTTTTGTCTCCAGGGCTACAGGGAATTGGTTCTTTATGTCCAGCAGCCCGGAACGCAGCAGTCAGCGGGATGAAGCTCATGCTATGGGATGTTCAAATGCTAGCATATGCAGGCCCAAGGAATTTTTCAGGGAGGAAAAAGATGGGCCTTGGTCTGATCAGGTCTTACAAACTTCAAGAACTCAAGACTTGCAACAGCAGTTATTGGGGCTACAGCTGTAGATGCTGACACATGTTTTGGAAGACAGAAAATACTTGTTCCTTTCACATGCAGAAGATTTTATTGACCAAGCATGATGCTTTCCTGAAGAAACTCTCCAAACCTTGTCTGCCGCAACACGGACTGTTACCTTACCTTTATGTAGAATGTCACCTTAGCTTACACCCTCCCAGGGACTGAGGGAACTACACCAACTTGAGCTGCTTCACTTCCCACAGACTGAAAGATCACAGTTTCCATTAATCAGCTGGTTCCTGACAACTCAGTCCTCACAAACTTGTCTGAGCACCTGACTGCTAAGAGAGGGTTATCAAAATATTGGCAGGAGGAAGGTTTTAAGGGAATGCCTCATTATAGGTGACCATCTACTGAAAATGTGGATACTATGCTAATGAGCACCTATATATACATCTAAGACAAGCAGCAGCAGAAACGTAAACTTGCAACAAGTCTATTATCTAGCATTAGACAAACCAGAAGTTTACACTGAAGAGCGACTCCTATCAACTAATTAATAGACCCAATTTATACTTAAGGAGCAATTCACCACAATCTAAGAGAAAAGAAACATTTTCTCCTCCAGCAGAAAGCAGAATGATGTTAATAGCAAGAGGACAGGACTGCCAACACTTAGTACTGGCAAGGTCACAAAGGACACTGAAACTGGTAGAAAGGGCCCAGCAAGTACCCATGAGTGGTATCAAGCGTAGAATCCACTAAGATACTCTCCTTACTGAAAAGTGCAAAGCTTCTTTACAGAAGATTAGCACAATACACATTCTGAGAATCAATATTCTCATTCATTGATTCAATATCATCAAATTGAGTCATTAAGACTCAATTATATACCACTCGATGCATTAGCAGTCTTGCCAATAAATGTTCCTACCTTGCAAGAGTGAGAAGTACAAGTCAGTTGCATTCTTCATCATTTCTGGATTACAGCTCGGGTCAGTAAACAGCTCCAATAGTCGTGTTCGAGATAACCTCAAATCACTGTATGAAGGGCGAAAAAAAAAAAAGAAAAAATAAACCTAAGAAATTCTACCCAAAAATGTACTATTAAGAAAGTACCCACCCATGTATACCACCACCCTTTTGACTAAGAAAGCGAAGATAAGCATCCGATTTAGCTATCTGAAGGCAAGAAAATGTACTTTATGAGGAAGATGCCAACAAATACAGAAAAATCTTCCTTTCTCCTCTGGACACATACAATTGACTCTTTAGTTTGAAGTGCAATCCATTTTGGACAGACAGCAATGGATAATCAGTATTCATTATCAATCCATTGCTCTAACACAAACTAAAATAACTGTGCCTTTATCTACAGAGAGGCTGGGTGCAGAGGGAAGAGAAACAGTAACATTCTTCAACACTAGAACAGGATGAGCATATGAAGAATTAGAACAGATCGGCAAAATAAGCTGAGATCTTTTTCACTATCTTCCTATCTACAGTAGAACATTCATGCCTTATTCACTTATGGAAATTACTTTAAGTAATTTTTTGCAGAAGAATGCACAGTCATCAGAAAGACAATGAAACATTTAGTCTTTTGCCTCTGCATTACTATAAAGGGCCTTGCTATAGGCTCAGAGACTTGAAAACTGGATAATTCATTCTTTGTAACTAAATGTTCAGTGTTATCAGTGTCTTATTGTCTCCCAGCCTACATGTTTCTAGTCATCTTCAGAACAAAAACTGAAGAGTAACCATTACTTTTAAGGATGCCCTCCAAACTCTGAGAGACAGAGTAAATTTAACCACAAGTACACTTACTTGCAGACCTTTGTTGCAGCCGGAGTGGTAGCTACCCCATAAAAATTGAATGAAACGGGAGCTGTAGCTTTCAAAGGGTTGCGATGAAACCAGTGGGTCATTTTCCTTCTGCAGGGTTGTTTACGTCAAATCTAAGGTCTGGAAAGAAATTAATAGCTGTAGGAACAGGTACAGCTGAGGTACTATACATGTCACGCTCACAAAAACATATTCCAAATATAAACAGTTAAAAAATAAATTAATTTGCGAAGTTGTATATATAATTACAGAGAAGAAATTTTTTCCCCATTTGAAATGCTAATCTTTCATAGGCCTTGTCTTCATCGTTCATGTGTTCACTTTGAGAATTTCACTCTGTTAAAGTACATGTTTTCTGAGGCAACTATTTTAAGTTGGGCAAAAAGCTATAACCTTCTTTGTCCTATATTACTGTGGGTTTTTTTTTTATTCAAAACCCCCACAATTGTTACCTGTTGCATACGGCTGAATATCTCCCATGTCATTTACAGATATATCTCAGTTCATTGAGGTCATTACACTGTATCAGGAAAATCTATTACGAGCTTTTATTGTGGCAGCACTGATATAGATGAGACCGCGATTACACAGCAACCCTTGCTGAAAAGGTGGATGTATTTACATTCACGCAACAGATCTGGAAATTTGGTAGAGTACCACTTTTTTCTTCTACCTCAATTTCAGAGAGCATATGTAGCATAAGCATTCCAAGGAGATGTTTTTTCAAGCTTTCAACAGCAGTGCACGGTAGGAGGATGAAACACAACGGGCACAAGTCGCAACGAGAGATGTCTGTACTGCGTAAAAGGAGAAACCTCTTCACTGTGAGGGCAGTAACTGAGGAACAAGCTGCCCGCTCAGCTTGCTCCGAGCGGGACGCCGGCCTGGAGACCCCCAGGGCCTCCTCCAACCCCCATCTCCTCATGACCCCTCCTCAACCTGTAAGTTCATCGTCATAAAACACTTCGCAGCTTTGCTGTAAAAAAGGAGCTCTGCCAAGCACCGGCCCCCTGCCCCCGCCCAGGTCTTCCTGACCGAGCAGGTCGTCGCTCGTCTGTCATGTCAGCACCTATCGCGACATTTTCACCCACCTGCGCAGAGAAGAGGTGCTGCCAGAGGGCTCCGTCGCAGCCGAGGCAGGCGGCAGCCTGACAGGCTCTTGGCAGGCTATCTTCCCTCCCCGGGCCGCCTCTGCCCGCCGCACCCGACAGAGCACAGGCCGCACTGTCACGATAGAGGCCCGCCGCCGCTTCCGC
>WEKW01016916.1:46180-92884 GCA_013389905.1 Sula dactylatra
GCTGGCGTGGGGCTGCAGGGCCCCCCGGGCGTGGGCCGTCCGGTGGTGGAGCCCCACGGCGGTGGGCACTGGTGGCCCGGGGTACCCCCATCCCATCGCCCGTCCCCCCCGGGGCACCGTGCTTGTGGGGCAGGGGGAGCCGGCTGAGGCAAACGGGCTGCCGAAGAGTCGGCCTTACCCAAAAAACAGCCCATCAGGGTGAAAAGTGGTCCATCGCACGCTTGTGCGTTTCGCGCCTGATGCAACCGGGGTGGGAGAGCGGGGAACGTGATGGTGGGAGGGCAGCGGCTGGCGCGGTCCCCTTCCGGTTGGGTTGCCCTGGGTGGGACCGCACTGTGGTCCATGAATCCCTTCATATCAAACAAGTGTTGGCACTGTTGATGGTATGCTTAGAAACACACTTGGTAGCTTTAATCAAATGCTTTCCTCTAGTTCTCTCTTCACCATGAAGAAGAAAGCTATTCCTTGTGGTCCAAGTACTGCAGGCCAAGTTTCTTACAGTGAATTTTCTGGAAGAAGTCCAGAGGGCTTGCACTTATTCCCCAAGAGGTCAGCTGAAGAGATGCGCTCCGGGAGATCTTCTAGCACTATTCAGGGCTATAATCGTACTGGCTATCAGTTCAGTTGCCGTTCAGAGTAGCTAGACTGCTGGCCGGGTACGGCATGGTCATGAGATGCTATAATCTCATCATTTCATTCACTCACCAGACAGGATGATGCAAGTTCAGTTATTTGCGGTTTGCTGATGGTCTTTAGAGCCGGGCAAGCTGTTACTACAAACCTTGGCACAGGGATGAAAAGTAGTTCTCTTCTAGATTTGTATCTCAGAAGAGAAAAACCCAATAATTGGAAAGTAAAAAGATATTTTTAATAACGGCCCTTACATGGATGTCTGTGAGTAGTCCAGTGGGATCCTAAGGCTTCAAACCATCTTGGCAGTCTCGGCAGTCAGTTTCGTTTAATGACCCTTCTTCTGAATGAAAAGTCTTCAGGCTTCTCGTTCTGAGCTTGCTTCATTGAGAAGTAAGGTCACTAAACGTTTGCAGACAGTCCAGTTTGAGAGTCGAAATATAACTTGTGTTTCCTTCCTCCCAGCATCACTTGTGCCTGATGAGAACTGAGGTGATCTCTGTGCCCTTGCTTTATTCTGACTTTGAAGCACTGGGATATCTTTGTAAGAAAGCTCCTCTTGGGTAGTGGTGTTGTAAGCTGCTCTTGCAAGCCTTATCAGTGAGTTTCTACTCAACAGAGTGGTCGTCAGTCGATGAACTCTGTGGTTCCAGGAGGGAGAAGGAAGGGGAGGGAAGATCAAAGGATTACCAGGAGATATTTCCTAGGGAGGAACAGAAACTTTTCAGTGTGCGTATCTGCTTCTTGTAGATATAGCAGGTAAATTAATACAATTCCAGTCTATAGGGTAGAAGCTGCAAATAAGCACAGGGCAAGATGCCTGCCTGGAGCTTTGGAGAGACATAACAGCATGGCTTTATGCTGTTGCCTTCTTAAATGGCAACCTGAGAGGGGATGAACAAGTGTGTTGCTGCAGTTGGCCAGGTGCTGCTAATATGGGCAAGGTCAGCACTGATCAACACGGGGAGGCTGGGGAGAAGCTGGTTACTGAGAAAGATCTTCCCGCATCTAAGCTAGTTCATTCCACGGATTTAATGGCTGCTGATGTAAAACACAATTATTTCCCTCCCGTGTCCAAGGAACCTGCGTCTGCTCAGGTCTTTGTTACTCCTGGAAGTGCAGGAAGCTTGGTGCAAAGATCAGCCCATGTTCATTCAGGTGCTTACTCGTGCAAGAGTCCTCCGAGCTGTTGGCAGTGCCTTCCCTGCTTAACGTTCATGTCTGTGGAAGCTGGTCTGATCCAACTTTGAACAAGCGTCAAGTGAGATGCCAGATGCATTTATTTGAATTAGGGTGGTTTTTTGTATTAGTGACAAATGGAAAGAGGGTTGTGTTACTGACACTTGCGGAAATGTTAATACTGTGATGCTGCCTGTTGTGGGTGGCATATTGCTGCTATGGTGATATGTTTTCTTAAATCGTTACATTTAAATGCCCTTTCTATATGTCCCTTGTGTCATATCAGCGGGGCGGTAGGGAAGGAGTGTTTGTGCCTTTTGCTTTTGGGTTCAGGCGTGTTTGTGCCTTTTGCTTTTCTCAGCCACCATCTTCCCCCCTTTATGAGGGGGGACAACGCCACCGAGTTGTGCAGTTCCCTTGTCCCGTTTGCTTGTGTTTTCACTGGGGCTAGTTAAAAACTTACAGTGGCCTCAATCCTTGTGTCTTTTTAATAGAGCTTATTTTTAGGAAAAGCAAAGAAATAATTGAGTTCTGATTTTTTGTTTCTGACACAGGCTTTGACAGTAATCTGTTTTGATGTATGCATCTTGGTGTATGTATTTTAACACACACTCACCCACCCACCCCAAAAAAAACCAAACCATAGGCTGAATCCCTCTAACAATGCAGACTCGTGAGATTCTAGACGGAATAGTACTGCTGCTGTCCCTGGGTTTCCCCTCAACCCCCTGCCCCCCTCCCACTCTGCTTTTTTTTTTTTTTTTATTTAAAAAAATTATTTACAGGGAATGGCAACAATTGCCCAGAGGTTTTGCTTGTTTAATGTTCTCCTTCCTCCCCGGACGGAAACTGTAACTCTTCCGTAGCTTCCCTCTCTAGCTTCCTTTCGCTTTCTTGAGCTGTTTGCTTACTGCTACTTTCCAAACCCCTTGGTACTTCTGTCTCCGTGGTGACACGGGGTGGGGTCTCTGCTCCGCATGTGATGCTGACAGGCGCAAATGTGAGCTGATACACCCCGGCAGCCTGGGCCAAGCCGCCCTGCGCCTGGCTTCCAGCGCTGGGAGGGCGTGCAGCCATCTCCCAGGGTGCCCACGCCTCCCGGCAATCCGACTGGCCTCAAACTCTCCGGTGAAATGCATGTGGGCTTGTACCACAGTGGGTCTTCACAGGGGGTATATTTTGTTACTACGAAGTAAGGGGATGGGGAAAGGAAAAAGGCCAGTGCTTATAAAAGGGGCTGTTGGCTAGAAGGACCTTCTTACCTGTTCTCCCTTCATGATATATTATCTATGTAGTCTTTCCTGCCTAATGTAGTTGCATAGTTTGTCCATCTTCTGGGTTTTTTTAAGTATGGCCTACCATGGTTATAGAAATCTTAGTTGTGGTTTGTTTTGGTTGTGGGTTTTTTTTTAACAATTTGGAGCAGCATTATGTGGACATTTTGGCTGCCAGGTTTTCTGGAGGCTGGGGGGTATGTGTGTTTCTCTGTTGTGTTCCCACTCTACAATTTTCTTCCCCCTCCCCATCCAGATTAGCAAGGCATCTGCAAAAAGAAGCACAGTCTCAGCACAACAACTCGGAATTCACGGAAGATCAAAAGGTGAGTATTGCTGTTTGCTCAGTCAAGGAGCTTGAGTCGCAGATGATGTGTGCTGTGGTTCTTTGTATCTTGCAGACCAGACCTTTTTTCCTCCCTCGATATACACAAACAGAAACAGAACCCGGCGTGGCTAAAACAGTTGCTGTCATTGAATGTGACAGATGCTCTGCTGTGTAATATTGAATGTCATGCATGCTGGCCAGAGTCCTTTGTAACCTGGGTGTTTCTTTTTTTGGGTGACCTTTTGATAACTTGCTTATACAACTTCAGCACGATTTATGTTGTGAAGTCTGAATACAGAATGTCTTGAACTGCAGACATGGAGGGTGTGTAAGGAGGACATTAACTTAACATGTAACACCTGACAGGGAAGGGTCCTGGCAGAATACTCCCCACTAGTCTCTTAGAATGTTATTTGTTTATAATCTTTCAAAATATTGAGATGACTTTACTCCTTCCTCCCTCCCCTCAGTTGAAAAGGCTGTTTCTTGTCTCAGCATCATATTAATGCAATTCTATGACAGGATTTAAGAGGAAAATGCTAGCTAAAGTCTCACACACTGAAGGATTTTCAGCAAAATAAAATCTGTTGAGATGTGAGGCCTTGCTAAATTTTCGTGTCTTGTTTAAAGGCATGCTTTTTCTTAGGAATACTAAATTAGAGAACCCCTGTATTTCCAGATTTCCAAGTCATAAGATCACTTGTTTGAGCAATGGTGTTGCCTGAAGATTGACATTTACTAGCCCAGAATCCCACCTATGGTAACAGGGTGCTAGAGTAATGGGATCTGTGTTTGGAAATGATGGTCCTGAAAACAGGTCCTGGCTACAGAAATTGGAGATGAACTTGATGTATTTAAAGAAACTCATTACAAAGAAATACACCTTTACATAGTCTGACAGTGGTTTGTAACTGTTTCCTTGACATGTACCAATAAGAAAGAAAAGCAAAGAGCAGATCTTCCATGCTCTGCTTACCTTCTGCAAAGAAGATAAGGTTTACAATAATCTTAAAATGAGCCATAATCTTGGAGAAGGTTTGGGTCCGCCTTTCATGACCTGAAGGCTTGGGAGCCTTGCTAATGTTGGACAGCTGTTTACTCTTTGATTGTTTCTGCACTCTATCCCTTGCTGGGAGCTTTCTCCATCATTCTCAGCTATGGTCGTCTTTACTGCATGTTTCTTTCCCCTCTGTGGATACTTTTGAAAATATGGTTACTTCATGAAGGCGAAGCTGTTAATCTCACTTCTGGAGGCATCATCTCCTGTGAGTATGGGAACCAGAACCACACAGGGCTTTGCTTCCAGATGTTCCCTGAATCTTGTGGAAAAGACCTTGGGCCAGATTGTGGAAGTGAGTGAGGTCAGCTGTGAGGGAAGGCCTGGGGGGCTCAGGAAGCAGAGAAAACTGACCTCAGATGTTAGATGCGCAACTGCGATCATGTCTTAAGGCAACAGTCTTCTGAAAAGAAAAAATGAGTGGCTGTTTTGAATCCTTGCAGAGCGATACCTTTTCTCAAGCTGATATGACTTACACAGGAAGTTGACATTTATATCACTTGCCTTTTTTTTACCTATTTTTTTCCCCCTCTTTTGGCAGATCAGTAAGAGGCTGATGCACTGAAACTTTGAGCCTGGTTATCAAATGGTGGTTCCTGTTTCATCAGCCACGTGCACATCCGAATTCCCCAACATTTTGCTGAGAGAACATTCTCTGTCCCTCCTCTACCACAAGGAATGCAAGTCGCAACAAAAATAAGAGTATTGCTATTGCTTTGAAAGAAGCACTTAAAACTCTGCACAGCAAAATCTTTTAGTCTGATGTTACGATCCTTGCTATTCTGGCCTTCTCTGTTTCTGCAGGATCTTGGCCAGTATAATCTAGTGATCACGACCAATTACCGTCATCACTAGTATCATTCACTTGGTGTGCACGAGTAGAGTTTAGCATGCTTCTGGGTTATCAAGCAGTTTGGCTAAATAGAAGTGTATCTTGTCTCTCGCCACCCTTCCAAAAGATCTACATACCAAAACAGCTACTTTTGCTCAACTAAGTTCCTGCCGATGCACCCACCAACAAGCTATTTCCTCCTAGTTCCGGAAAGTCTCCGTCCCTAATATCTTGTCTTTCTGATGTTCTGTGTGTCATAGAAGAGCCACCTTTTTATTCTTCTGACTGTAGAACGGTGTGTAAACTTCTGGGTTTGCTTATCTGATATTACTAGCCAAGGCTGTGCACAGAATTTCATAGTTAGGAGAAGGCAAGGCTGTGAAGCTAATTATGATTTCCAGCTCCTTGATCTACCCTCATTCCAGTCTTTGTGTAGATGTGCAGTTAGCTGTTTTCCAAAGGATCATACATACTGCTAGGAATTACTACGAGGCTGTCATTGTTTCTTATTTAACATACTCTGTGGGGAAGATGGATTTCAGCAGTGACTTTTCTGTACCAAGGGAAAACTACTAACTTTACAGCTACAGGGAAAGGACAAGGCTAGGTTCAAATCCTCAGCTCCATCTGTCTGTATATACTTTTACCATGTTTGGGTTTATTTCATGCATCACAGGTGGTGTTACAGTGCAGATACGGCCACACCATAACTGATGGTGTGTTACTTGCTAATGTAATCATACAATCTGTTAATCTAACAACACTTGACAGATACCACCAATTTCTTTCCTAGGCATACTGTGAGCCAGTTGTCATTTATCTTATAATAAACGTATTGTTTATGGTAAGAATTCAGACTTTTGAATATTCGTATCTTGACTTTTTGCTATTCATCTAAAGAGTCTGTTTTGAAACACTGTATGCTAATTCCCTCAATAGAGCAGACTAGTCTCTGGAATTTGCTGTTCATTCCTGGATTTTCAGCTTCTAGAGGGTTGTTGTCTTGTACCTACTGCAGGACAAAATGCTGCAGTTGTAGTTCTTGGGGAAGGTTCTGTCTTGACTTGGATAATTGACAGCGCTGGAATCTTTATTAGTGATTGTGAATTTTGTTGAAGAATTTCTCTGCAGTTAAATACTGTAAACAACAAATCACTGTGTTTAGTCACCCTACAACACCTTTAAGGAGGTTGTGCAACAACTTCATGACCTAGAAGCTGTGTGTGTGGAATATTAACAGATACAGTTACTGGTGGGTTTACCTCGTCTTAACATCTGCATCCTGCTGTTCTTTATTTTACCTTCATTCTCTAAAAATCTCATCTTCATTCATGATCAACCACTGTGTTTTGCTACATGAATTGTTCCCGTTAGGTTTGGCCATGGTTGTCAGCTTGCCTCCAGCTATAGTTACTCTCACCCAGTTCTCTGTGCAATAAATCTGACCTTTAAAACCCTCTTCTAACCGCAGTTGTTGCTTCTCGTGTAACTGTTTTTGTGCTAGGCTGAGTTTTCGGCAGTATTAGAAAATTGTGCTTTTTTTTTTTATGCAATGGTAACTTGCTGAAATAAGAGCACGGTTGAACAGTCTTAGTATGATTCATTAAACTACTGGTCTCCTAACAGCCTAGACCTCTCTTTAAAGCCAAACGCTGCTCTGGCTCTGTATTTATGCAAACATCTTTGACTGCATTACAGTTAGCACAGTCATTACTCACACAACTGTGCTGAAGAAACCTTGACTACGAGATCAACTGATTTTTTTTCCCTTTCTAATCATGAGTTTACATAAAACTGAATCTTAACTATTTTAAACTAGCAAAGTTAATTATGGCTTCAGTCTTTCTAATGAGATGCAGAATGTTTTCCTTGCTGCAAAAATGAGCCTCTGCATGGGATAGTTGCAGCTGAAAATGATAGCAGTGTTTAGCTGCATTTTTAACTTTTGGGTTGGGTGTGGTCCCTTAAAAAAATAGTTATGAATAATGCCTGCTGGGAGCTTGCCATATTTCAATAGATTCCATATAAAACCTATTCTTTACTATTTTAAGACTCCCTAACTCTCTTCAGTTAATCTGTTTCTAGAGCCATGATTGCCCTTCAGCCCCCAGGAGCCAGAGGACACACTTTTTTGTATTGCTGTTTGTCCTGTTAGGAGGACACCTAGTTCAGGCAGTTCTAAGAATACACAGTTACAAATCTGCTGGATTGGGAACAAGAGGGGTTGCTGAGCTTGTCCGTGAATTGACAAAGGAGATGGGTTGAACAGTGCTTGTTGAGACCTCATTTATGGTGCAGGCTTAATGCTCTGCATGTGAGATGGAGGGGAAGACCCATGTGAAAATCTGTTTACATGTTCTGATTCCGTGGTGAGGCATGGATACTGTGTGCTGGCACCCTGTGAACTCGTAGCCTTCTTTCTGTGGTGCAGTCAGAGGGGTTTGGATCTGACACGGAATGGGCATGCTTTTTGCTCAGCAGTCAACACCCAAACCATCGAACAGCTGGGTTTTTGCAAATGTTAGAGCTGTAGTCAAACCTCAGAGGTTTCCCCTCCCTTCCCTAGGGAACCTCTGGATTCCTTTCTTTTGCCCATTACTTCACACCTTCCTCTTTAAGAGTCTACCTTTGCAAATCTGTCTTTCCAGATGTTCTCAAATGTAAAAAGGATTTCCTTTTGTTACACTGCAGCTGATTAGATGGATGTAGTCCATTCTTACCCTAGGGACTGAGAATGTGCTTCTGTAGTACTACTTGGTGTCCAGCCTGAAGGTACATGTAAATTCACAACATCCGTGTGTGAAGTGTGGGTCTGAAAGCATCAAAACGAATCCAGGACTGTATGCACTCCTTTCTCTTTCAAAAAATCTGTGTTTTTTCCAAGCTATACTGGGGATCCAACTATGGATCTCTGTCATGTAGCAGAATTTATTTCAGGGAGGTAGAAGTTTGTTGACTGAACCTAGACTACAAAATGAACCTTGAGAGAAATGGAGATGTAGTATTTTTACTCTGCCATGTTGCAGGCAAGCATACAGTCATGTTGCTCTATATTAAAATTCCCAAACAGCACACCGCTGCACAGGCTGCATCCTAGGCAGAAGAGAAAACAATGTGTGTCCTGCGGTAATACACATCACTCGCTACTTTCCTGGAAGGTGCTCAAAGGAACTGAATTTTTTATTAGACCTCCGTACAATGGACAGTAATATAAACTATGAGGATGTAAAGTCTGGGCTAATGGCATGTTGTACCAGAGTGTTTAGGATGCGAGGAGATACCATCTGGGGAGAAATGGCTTTGAAAGCTTTGATGAGCCTGTGGTGGCGGGTGAAAATCAGGTATCTGAGGCTTTTACACACTCCAGCTGTTGGGTCTGCCCTTGAGGTATTGATGTCTGATCTGCTTATAATTCAGCTCTTGAACTCTTTCAACTTCCAGTGTGGTGTAAGGTGAACGGATACTGGAGGCACTTAGCTTTTAGCCCAGCCTGTTGAAACTAGCGGTGGCCCAGGAGCTGACTGAGAAGCAGTTCTGGCTGCAGGAGAGTCAAGGGAGATGACTGGGGAAGGTAGCTGTGAAAGCAGCTAGGTTTTTATCTGCTGCTTTTGGAGCCCTAAAATGTAACCTTCCTTTAATGGGAAGTTTTGGCTTTTGACCGGTACTGCCTAACTTGCCAGATGCCCATACTCTTGAAGTTCTTTGATGCTAGAGTTGTACTCTAGGAATTCTTTTCCTCCCCTTGCCTCCAGCCTGGGGGGAGCTGTTTTTATACTGCCTGGTTTAAAAGGAGAGAATGAGTTACAGGTGCCTATTTCAACTTTTATCTTCCTTCTGAGGAGAAATCTTACTTTGAAAATAACCTGCTTTTCTTTATAGCTTCAGAGTTGCTATTTCTCTTGCCCTATAAATGTTCCACAGAGCATTTTGAATTATATGTGGTCCCTTATCTCTGCAGCTAGACCTAGTTTTTCTTCACTAAAACCTTTAGTTAACGAACAAACTTGTGATGGTCAAGCAGGGTAAATACGTGGTGCAGTTCTGTCCACTTGATGTCGGTTATGGAAGTCTGAATTCCTCTTGTTTTTTTTCAGCTGGTAGTAATAGAAACAAATGTGACTGTTGCTGGAGCTTCTTACTTTGTGAGACATAAAAGCTTAAGTAGCACTGTCTCCAAAGTCAGACTGCTCATAATGGGCTACTTTGAAGCCCTTCCATCTCTTCTACATTTTTAAATAAAAATGAGGTATTACTTCACAGTTCTGCTCAGGGATATTTTAGATAGCTGAAAAGTTTGAATCAAATAATCTGTTTCATGCTTCGCTCAGAGTTTAAATGTCTTAAAATTACAAAAATAGAAAGTTAGAAAAATAACTCGTCTTTATACTTCTTCTCCCACAAAAACCCACAAAAGTGGATCGTGTCTTTTCAGTGCTGAGGTACTGGGCTTCTGTAACTTTTGAGGAGGGCTGACTTGGTCTGCTGAGCTTGTAAGCCCAATAGAGGAACATGACTCCTAAAAGGGTAAATTAGAACAAACCACTCAGGTTCTCAGAAGGCAATATACTAGTTGGTTTGGATTTTTTTTTTTCTCCCCTATCACTTCAGAGCAGTTGAGTTTATAAACAGTTTACGATGTGGTAGGCATTATTACAGTTTATGCTGAGTGAATGACCCCCATCTGTGTTGATGAGCTGTGGGAGGGGAGTTAAGTGGCAGATGTCCGTTTCATCTATTGCGCTTTCAGAAAGTCTTGTTTGTGTATTTAAAAAAAAAAAAGCTTTTGATGCTGAATGATCTGGTACTGAATAATAGATCTGAAATCTTTGCAAGAAAAAGCAATTGTTTGTATTTATTTTAAAAAAATGTGAATATGGAAGAATATGGTTTCAGTACTAAATTGTGTGTTTGTTTTTTCCCTTTCAGAAAACCATAGCTAAAATTGCAACATGCTTGGAACTGAGAAGTGCAGCTTTACAGGTATAGCTCTTTTTCCTATGTGACTTCATACTTTTGTGATAGGTAACTGTAGAGCTTTCTAAAGCTAGTTTAGTATCTTCAGATACAATCAAAACTTCTGAAAATAAAGTGAACAAACCCTTGCAACACTTGGACTTTCCAGGCTGTCAACATGATGCCTCAGGTGGTTGCCTTAAAAACCTTTAAGTGCTTATATGAGCGTGTGTTAGGGTTTGTACAGGAATTTAACTGCAGCTCTTGTGTCTTTGGTTCTTTGCCTCACTTTGCTCCTTCAGAACTGATTAGTTTGCCTTCCTAACCTGTGTGCAAGAGCAAAAACATCCCCGGAGTGACCCTTGCACTAATTCAGCCACTTCACAAATCATAGTGGAGCATGAGGAATAATGTGTGTAGAATAAAAAAGACTTTGTAGCAGTCATGAAAACTGGCAGTGCTGTAGGCAAGAGTGTGAAAATGAAGATTTAGAAGCTACCCTTTGGGCTTTTTTCTGGACTGAAGGTAGATATCATGGAAGTGAATTTCTTTTTCTCTTGGCACAATCTTATCCCCAACACAAAAGGGAAGTGAGAGGAATTTCCAAAAGAGTGTGGACGGGGGATGGATGCATCAACTGAAGCAAGGTTTGGGTTACTAGATCATCTCTTCGTTGGTAAAGAGTGGCGACAGGCAAATTGTGCATCAAGTTACTCACAGCAGTGCTCCTGAGTACTTCATGTTGCTGTACAAGGTGCAGCAGCTCTGTTGTGCTGCCTTCAGTTGTCTAAGAGGCTGGGATACAGTGACAATTTAGGCAGCATGCTGGAGCTGGACTAATGAGGTGGGGGCTGACCAGTCTCAGGGCTGTGCAGCATTTGAAAAATTATTTGGTTAGCTCTACCTGTCTTTCTATTTTGATCTAACCTAGGGTGTTGGAACAGTGTTGCATTTGTTCTGAGTCACTGTATTTTGTGATGAGGGCAGGCGTGTTCCATTGTGGGACAGCTTCGTGGGTCAGGTCATGTCTCGGAGCAACAGCAGAAGATGCAGCAATGACATAACCTGCCAAACTGAAGAGATGATGTCTTGCAGAACAGCCTTCCTTGCTGTTGGTTCCTCGGCAGTAACTCAAGGATTTTATAACCTCATGTGAGGGTACTAGAACTTCTCATCCACTGCGCCTTGGGGAGTGTTTTACTTGCTGCAGTTTTGTTATGGTTCCTTAGTAGAGATTAAAGCAGTTAGTGGGTGTGGTCACCTTTTCCCATTCTTCTAACAGCATGGGTATAGCTGCTTTACTGTCCTTCTGTAGTTTTGCAGAAGGTCCCTGTTGACACCTGAACAAAATCAAGAAAAAAAAACCCCATCAGGCCTTAAACAAAAGTTGAAAAAAAATAGGTAATCTTAAGGCATGCCAAGGGTGCAATGACACAATAAGTAAGACCTGATCTACTGCCTAAAAAAGGATGTCCAGTGTCAATCCTCTTATTTGCACCACTTTTCTTATGTTAGCTCCTCCACTTGTCATCTCAGAATAGACTAGTTCAGCTTGCCAAACTATCGGTGACCCACCTCAGAATGAAAAATTTAAAACTTCTCTATTGAGTTAGTAAGTCAAATAGGCTTACTGAGAAGCAGATGTGCTACGGCCAGATGAGGAAACTGCATCATCAGAGTTGGAGAAAGGAGAGATGGGAATCCCTCTTCCATTTGCAGCGAGCTCTTAGCTGAGTGTTTTGTCAAGCTCATCCCGTATACTGTAATTTCTGCCAGTGTTAGTGTTGGATGTGTGTCTTGAACCGTGAATACTCCTGTTGGAGCATCACTTTGCAGTGCTGTCTTACAGCTGATCTTGCATCAGAACAACTTGATTGGGGAAGAATTAAAACAAGTCCCTCTGTCTTAATGTTCCTCTGTGTAATAAGTATGAAAGACAAACTAGTTGCTTTAAAGATACTTATCTTGCACTAGAGCTTGGAACATGGGATAAGCTTGTTCTCAGTAAATGAGAAGTAATGTACTTTCCACCTCACCAGTGAACCTAGCCTCTGTTGGGAAGATTTTGTTTAGGTTTTTTTAGGATGTAGCTTTGAAGTAACTTGGCACGCTTGAACAAAGGAAGGACCTTGCATGCTTATTCTAAGATTTGGTAGTTCTGTCTGAGGGGAAGGTGTGTACTAAGTTCTAACTCTTTCTTTCTAATGTCCTAGTCCACTCAATCACAGGATGAATTTAAGCTTGAGGATCTGAAGAAGTTGGAACCAAGTAAGTAGTATTTTAAGTGGGTGACACTTATCATTACAGTGGAAAATATGACAGCAGCATGAATACTGACTGACCGCAATGTGATTTGACAGGAATGCTGGTTTGAGGTGGTTCTCCCAAATATCTGGTACCGTGTAGACAAAACCTGATGTGTATTATGTAATACGGGTAACTTCAAAGTATAGTAGTCCTAATGTTTCAGATAATGTGTTCATCTTTATTCTCAAATAAGTAATTCTTTGGGTGCAGCTAATTTTTGCACAAAATAATAATTTAAGCTATCAGTAGTGCAGTAGATAATCAGCTGGAAAATTTACCTGCACATTTCTTATTTGAACCGAATTTCAACACTTTGTGGCCTTCCTCCTTGCAGCATGAAATTTATTTTTTCTTCTGAAAATATTTAAGTTGTGCTCATGGTAGCCAATCACCTGTCACCTACCACCGTAATGCTACGAGGCTAATGAAGTTAAGAGTCAAAGTGAGGATGTGAGTCAGGCTTTGAAGGGTTTTGTGTGATGTTTTTTCCCAGCTGATCCTGGGTCAGTTCTTGGTATGTCAATCCAGAAATAACTTTTTCATGTAGGAAGTATCTATTTATCCGCAATATTTTCCTTGCGGTAACACTGGCTGCTTCATTCTCAAAGCATCTTTATGATCAGAGCTTTCACATCTAAGCAATGTTATCCTGAATGCTAACGTTTCTGCTATTCTCAGGGAACAGGAGATGTGGAAGAGTGTCTTCCATGCTGGCAAGAGCTGACTTTATTTTGCTCCTGTCACAATTGTATCATTAAGGGGGATCTTGGGGATAAACCTGATGGAAAGGCAGGTGTTGCTGCTTCATGAATAAGCTGAGCTTCTCTGCACTCCCATTCTCTAAGTAACTGGCACAAGATCCTACAGGGAAGCTTGGGAAGAGGCTGGGTGTTGAGCTGAGGTTCCTAATTTCTCTACCAAAACATAGAGTCTGAATGTTTTTAAACTGTTCCCTGAAAATGGAAAGCGAAGGTATGTTACGAGACTGCTAGGTCTGTGAAGATCACAACTCAGGAAAAGGTTTAACTATGTGTTGGAAGTATTAGGTCTTTCTCAGTCTGCATGTTGCATGTCTGGCCTCTGCATCCTCTGATTTGGGATTATTTCACATAGATACTCCTGCTCTCTGTCTACAAAATATTTAAAATGTTGTAATCATCTAATGACTGTGGATTTTAGACTGCATTGTGCAAATGCCCTGTGAGTGACTGAATGATGGAAGAGGAATCATCTTTTAATTGATCGAAATGTTCTACAAATTAAAGGAAGTGACTATTGAAGGTTTTAGTCAGAATTTACATTCTGACAACAGATGTAAACCTTCTCTTGAAATGCCTCCTTTTCTTAAAAGCCAAATTTCAGTTACCATACAACAGTCCTGTTGCTTATCTTGCCCTCCCTCAGAGAATTGATTTTTAGCTGTCAGAAAACCGTTCAACAGTGTGAAGCGCAGTCAGCCCACGCTTCATACAACAAGCAACTATATTAAAACTGAGGAAGAGTGTGTGGCCATCGGTTTTCAAAGACACTGAGTTATTTTCCTTGGAGGAGAACGGGTGCTTCTACGACAACAATTGAACATTGATGTTCTTAATGCTGCTGTCTGACTTGGATTGTTCTGGCCTTTTTCTCTCTGAATTGTGCCTTTGTTTTGTGGTTTTTAAGTATATCTTGAATAGAGTAAATCTTAATCAGGCCAACACCAGCCATTTCATAAAATACGCCATGAAGTGTTTTAATTTGTGTGTTGTCAATTTTCTCTTGCGTTCCACCAGAAAAAGCTAAAAAAATCTGGCTGGCAATGCAAATAAGCAATTCCTTTGTTAGGTCAAGCCATTCTGCTAGGGTGGAACGAAAACAGCTATTCACACAATTTGGCTTGTTTTAATTACTTTTGTGCCTGAAGCTGTCGAAATGGCTGAGAAATTTGGTTTAGGTGTTGTTATAACAACGAAGGCCCTTATATTTAGCCTTTTTATTTTCCCTTGTGTTGTCAAGTTCTAACTTTTCCTATTTAAGCTTGCATTTCATGCTGCTTGGAAAGTGAAGCAGTTGGCTAGTTTTGTTTATAGGATTTGTCACTGAATCTTTTGTGCTAGATAAATGCTACAAGAGGGTCCATAGATACAAATAGTTCTTTTGAGACTACACTGTGTGAAATCATTGCTAACACACTGGATCTCACAAATCCTTTTCTTGTGAAAGCTTATACCAGTGTTGTTATAACACATTACAGATAGGCTGGGACAGCCCGTGTGCCTGTGTTCGTGTGTGATAATGCTAGCCACTAAGTGACTAGTTTTCAAACTCAGTATATATGTATTATAAAGAGAAGTAGATACTGGGTTGTACTGGGGAGCCTGATATCTGAATTCTTTTGTGTTGTCTAGTTAAAAAAAAAGCAGTATAGGTATTTTAGGCTGTCACTGAAACTCCAAATGGACACTGGTCTTCATCAAGTTAGTGTGTACTGGTTTTAGTGCTCATGTTGATACTTTCTCTTGAAATCTTTCAAGAGAGAGCCAACTGCTGATAAAATCAATGTGATTTTGTCCAACATCACAAAAGAAAAGGCAGCTTCTGTGCGAGAGCCTACAGAACAGTATTTTAAAAAGAATTCTATTGGAAAAGCGACATAAATGCAGGCCACAATGCTGGGATGTGCCCATTAGTTAAACACATGGAGAACTTTCTCTGAATCGTGTTCTCAGCAGCAGCGTTACAGAGGGGAAGTGCTGTTTCTCCCAGAGGTGATGTGAGTTTTTAGAAACAAAACAAAAACCAAAAAAGCACAAACCGACCTCTTAAAGCTTGGTTGTCTCATGCTATTGCAAGGGAGATTCGTGTTCATTGTAACCTACTGTTTTTTTCTGTGATCTGGTTATTTTTTTTTAAATCAACTGAAACTCGCACTTGGGATAGGTGTAAAGAGGACTATCCTTTTTCTCAAAGGACGATTGTTGCATTGCTGGTTTATTGGTTTGTTTTTTCTTAGTGTCTTTGAATAAGTATTTCACCGGGCTGAGTGCTGTAGATCCCCTTCTTACCCTGATGATGTTTAAAGGAGCACTTTAGTAAATCGCCGTATTGCAACTTTGCAAAATTATTTGCTGTTGGTGATGAGACAGAGCTGAAGGTCTTTTAAAAAATTTGATCCCCGTTTTTTTGCGGCAAAAGGCAAGCGATTCTGGGTGGTGTTTTCTGAAGTGTTTCTGAGCTAAAGGTTCAGCACCACCTTTGTTACCAACACCCCCAGGATGGCTGACAGCAGCGTGGGCAGGTCCGGTACCAACGCCCATGTGCGTGGCTGCAGCTCTGTGGCAGGAGCGTGTATGCTCAGCTCTTCCAGGCAACATCCAGTTTTTAGGCGCTGTAAAACTGTTTGCCTTTTTCCTGTGCTCGTATGGGTGGAGTGGTTTATGCCCTCTAGTGATGACTGAAATGAATTACTAGAATATTTTTTTCAGGGGATGTTCATTCACGTAATTAGAGAAACTGGTTACTGGGAAGAGAGGATTCTAGTGCTTACCAACCTTTGGAAGGTGGGCGGAGAACTACTGTAATTTGTACTGCTTCTGTGTAACGTGCCTATGATCTGTAAGAGATCTTGCTTTACTGAGATTTTTCTACCTGGGGCAGTTTCACTTTCTTTCTCCAGTATGATGTAGCTCTCCAAGAGCTGGGGAATTCTGAGAGTGATAAAAATCCCCTTCTTTTCCTGAACCTCAGCTGTGCTGGAAGGTGACTGCTACTAATCAGCTGCTTTTCTCTTGGGAAGTGGCTGTGATTCTTTGCCACCATGTTGAGATCTGCATTACTGATCCCTCGGAGCAGAAGTTCTGGGGGGAGAGAAAGAGACTTGGCATCAGTTTTGCCTGTCACATCTCTGAAGGCAACCTAAAGCTTTCTGTGTATTTTTGTGTTGTGTCTAGGTGGGATCAGGCAGGACTTAACCTCTCAGGTGGTCGTACAGAAATCAGGAAAAAAAAAAATCAGAATAAGCAAAGACTGGAAAGGCTTGCGTTCTTTATAGTTTCCCTGGGGGATTCTTTATTCATTGTAGCATTCAGATGGTGTCTGGTAAGTTAATGAAGGAGCCCACGCTGAGTGATGTGAATATGAAGACAGACAGGGAAGCTCTCCTTTACTAGCTGAATTGCAGTGTGCAGAGGCAGAGGGGCCTGGCAGTGGTTCCTTAAACATAACCGGTATTTAAGAACCTCTGGGTATTTGTGTAATCTTAACACTATTTTAAAACAGTTCTGTTCTCATTCAGTAGTCCTAAGGGGAGATTTCTAAAACGTGCTCTGAGAGGCCTTATTGCAAAGTGAGACTCAATGAAAGACTTGGTTTTTCTACTTCCTTTCCCCCTACCCAGTCTGGGATACTCATTGTCTGGTAGGAGAGTGCCTCTCCCTGCAGGTGTTCTCTTGTAAATTTTTAGGCCCTTTAGCCAGCATGAAATGCTTATTTCTTTCACATGCTTTTGGAAATTTTGCTTTTAGTCATAAATGCTTTTGGAAATAACAGCTGAAGTTGTGATTACTAAAACTGCAGTAAGTTTCCAATACAAATGGCAAAGCCATTCGCCACCTGGAGAGTTTAGTTGGTGTCTCAGGGGCTTGATGCTCAGAGGTTGCACTTTCTCTCTTCTGAATTTTGCCAATCTGCCCAGACATCTGAGGGCAGAAAAAAAGAAAACAAACAAACCCCACCACACCACCAAAAAAAAAAAAAAAAGCAAAACACATGCATGAAGAAGTAGGAAATCTCAACTAAGCTGTCTTACGATCATGCTTGGACTCCCGCAGTCTGAAAGTGCAGCCTACGTATGTACTTAAGTGTGTCAGTTCTGGAGACTTCAGTCTGTTTTGGAGCTGTTGCCAGTAACAGCACCACCCTCCTTTCAACAGCCACCAAAGATTGCTACCATTACCCAGGGGTGTGTAGCTGTTTGGTTATTGCCATGTTTATCTTCCCTGCCTGTGTAAACGTGGTGGTGATTATGTCCTGGAATTGCAGTTAGCCTGCCTGAATGTTATAGTGATACAGCTCTGATCAGGACTGTATTAGTGTTTAAAATACGAGAGAAAATTTTTTGCCATGATCTGAATTTTTTATTTTATTTGTGCGTGTGAAGATGTTGTGAGAACAGACATAGCTGTGCAAAGTAGTGGAATGGATATGGATTCTTTTTTTTTCCTTCCTGCCTGCAGTTTTAAAGAATATCCTCACTTACAATAAGGAGTTTCCCTTTGATGTTCAGCCTGTCCCACTCAGGTAAGCGAGAACTGGCTAGCTTCATGTGCAGATAGGTGTCCGAAAGGGAGCATAGCCTGGGTCCTGGTGTACATCTGGGACACTAGAATTTCTAGAGCTAGCTACTTGCTGCATTGCTTTGGGTAAACTGGTTAAAAAAAAACAAACCCTTTTGAATTCTGATTTTCTAGGTATCACTAAAAATCAAGCCCATGCTTTTGGTAGTTGATAGGCCCCTATAGCTCTGTGTATTGTCTCTTAGTTTTAGACTCTACGCTTTCTACTTGGGCTGAGCTCCTGCAACCTGTGTCAGGGTCTGTAGATACAGTTAGTAGCTCATCAGAAGCATGAAATGACATTAAAGCATGTTGCCCCTGCTCTATACTCAGGTGCTGACTTGTGAGTTGAAAGCCAGATGATGAATGATCTTTGGTCTCATTCTTCTTCTTCATATTTTACAGGAAGATTTTAGCACCTGGAGAAGAGGAACACTTGGAGTTTGAGGAGGATGATGAGGAAGGAGGAGCTGGAGCAGGGTCTCCAGACTCTTTTCCTGCTAGAGTTCCAGGTAGGGGCACTAGCCTTGCCATGCCAGCCTATGTAGCATGTGTATAGTTCTGTCTTTGAGAAGCCCCTTTCTCCATCTGTGATTTGAAAAGTTTGGGTGAGGTGCAATAGGCTAGTGTAAACTCTGACGCTGTATTGGAAAACCACAAAGGTGGCCAGTGGATTTTCTTTTTCCTCAGCAAACAACATCTTATTGCAAAACAGTTGTGTGGATAACCTGTGAGGGTGGTACCATCTACCTCAAATAATGAGCTTTCATTCCTTGTTCAAACTCAGTGTTTTCATTCCGTGCACTTTCTTAACTGTACTACGCGAAGTGTTTCAAACACATTCAGATGTAAATTGTGGCAATGTTTCTCCTCCAAGGAGCATTACATCTGCTAGAGATGTGATAAGTTGTTGCTGGTTATTTGTGTTGCATCATCTGGTGAGACAATGGCTTAGACTAAACCCGAGCTCTGAGAGGATTAAGAGGGGGTAACTTTGTTTTTGATATCTTAAGTCCTTGTCCATGTGAAAGCACTTGTAGAACTGGATATACCTACAGATTCTGGAGAAGGTCTTCCTGTAACTTCAGCTTTTGACAATTTACCAGGTAAAGGAGTAGGGTGTTTCAATAAAGTTCTTTTGGTGCCTGGTCTAGTCTCTTTGCAGAAGAAACAAGTTTCTAGTTTCAGAGCAGGTTGGCAAACTTCATATTTCAGGAAGGAGATAACAAGTAGGGAAACTACTGAATATGATCCCTGCAGGCTATGCTGATATAGGTATGCACCGTCTACAGTTGTTTATGCTAAGCTCACAAATAGGCTGTAATATATTGTGGTATTTTATTGCTGACATTTCCTATCTTGATCCTTGTTATTCACCGTGATAAAATCCATTTATGAAGAAGTATTCTGTCTGTCCAAAGTAGAGCAGAGAGATCTTGAGTAGCTCTTGGTATGGTGGTGAATCAGTAAGGCTGAGACCATTACCATAGTGCCAAGAGTTAGAGCTGTACGAATATAGTGGACATAGAAGCTGTGTATGTGTTTAAGAACCTAAGGTGATAATAGACAGATTGAGTTTACAGTTAAATCACTTTCAAGGAAGTAGGGTAGCCAAATCGGAAAGAGGAGCGGTTTGGGGCATATACTTTCTTACAGAATTATTCCTCAGTGAACTCGTGCGTTTAAGAGGAGGTGAGAGCAACTCCTGAATTTACTGATATTTTACATTGTCATCTACTTAATAAACTGCATATCTCACTTTTTTCTGAATCGTTTTGCATTAAGGTAAACTTTCCCATAGCTGCAAAAATCTAAACCCCTAAGGTGGTTTTGTACTACTTGAACACAGATCTTGTTTCCTCACTGAATGTAAGTTAGCGTGGTGCTTCTTACCTGATCGGAGCTTGTCTGTTGCTCGTTCTCTGGGTGATGAGGCTTAAACAAAAGTAGTTTGCAGCCTTCTGAGGTGAGCCTTATAAGTAAAGTGGGCTTTCTATATTGAATTGATAGAACTGTGTTGCACTCCTTGCTTCTGTATGCCTTTAATCCATAGTGCATAACTGTATTGTCTAACTGACCGTGGTCTTGTCTTCTACATGCATGGCTTCATCGTTATCACATTGCACCATTCATCTAACCCAGGAGCCAACGAAGGTATGATAACCTTTTAGTATATACAGTTGTTTCTTTGATCATGTTCATGTTGCTGTGATGTTCTTCATTCAGCTCTTAGTTTTGACCCTCAAAATACAATCTTTGGTAACAGTTATAGTACTAGGCGTCTATGTATTGATCTTCATTTGCCTTCAGTACCAGAAAAAGGGAAGGTCTTATTTGGTGATGCACCTTATGTAGCTCTCTAGATGTCCTGCTGTGCTAATAAAGACATTCTGACTTGCAGTGCAGCCAAAGGTAGGTGTAGCTAGATTTTCTGTAGTGGAATACACATTTGATGGGAAATCCTCCCATCATATGCTTACTGATGATAAGCAGTATGGCAAGCAGCAAAAGCAAAAAGCAGCCACTAACGAGCACTAGACTTTAATACACAGTAAGGCAGGTAAGCCCCGTGGCAAGCACAGAAGCCTGCTGATTAATAGCTAAACAGCAATAACAGCTATAAATTCAGTCTAGCACATTCCAGTCAAATTTGTCATTACCTTAAACCCTTTGAGCCCCACGTTGGGTGCCAAAAAGGACTGTCGTGGTTTAGCTACAGTCAACAACTCAGCACCACGCAGCTGCTCACTCACTCACTCCCTCCTGCTGGGATGGGGGAGAGAAATGGAAGAGTGAAAGTGCGAAAACTCGTGGGTTGAGATAAGAACAGTTTAACAGGTAAAGCTAAAGCTGTGTGCGCAAGCAAAGGAAAACCAGGAATTCATTCACTCCTTCCCACGCGCAGGCAGGCATTGAGCCATCTCCAGGAAAGCAGGGCTCCATCACGCATAACTGTTACTTGGGAAGACAAACACCATAATTCCAAATGTCCCTCCCTTCCTTCCTTCTTCCCCCAGCTTTATATACTGAGCGTGACATCATATGGTATGGAATATCCCTTTGGTCAGTTGGGGTCAGCTGTCCCGGCTGTGTCCCCTCCCAGCTTCCTGTGCACCCAGCAGAGCATGGGAAGCTGAAAAAGTCCTTGACTAGTGTAAGCGCTACTTAGCAACAACTAAAACATCTCCACATTATCAACACTGTTTTTAGCACAAATCCAAAACGTAGCCTCATACTAGCTACTATAAAGAAAATTAACTCTACGCCAGCCAAAACCAGGACACTTACACAAAGAGTACTTATGTAGTTAGACTTCTGTGCTGTGTGGAGCTGAACTGACCAATGGCTTGCTGCCTCTAACAGCAAAGGTTTCTTGCCTTTCTTCTGGTTATATACTACTATATTCCAGTGCTGTGCTGGCCATGAATTCTTGGTGAACCCAGCAGGAGACTTGTCACTTTTTCCGCTTTCTCTGGATCAGGGTTTGGGAATGGAGAGACTGAACGCCTGTGTCTTGACGGCAGTGAGCCGTTGGGTTGGCTTACCTTTGTATATCTGAAGTGCACGTGCAGGAGGACACTTATTTCATTTGCAGATGCTCCCTTCTCGCTCTGGCAACGATGCCCTGTGGTTGGTCTGAAATGGCTGGCATTTTTCTCATGAAAAGCCCCAGTGTGAGCCCGCTGAAGGCTCATGGGCCCAAGCCACGGTGGCAGACTGGCAGTGCAATGCCCAGCCCTAGTGAAGTTATACCATAGAGAGGTTACTGCCATCTAATGGCTCCTGTGTGAAAGGACTAGGGAGGCTTCAGCAAAAGACCTGCTTGGGTGGTTGTGGCCTGCATGAGACAGGTTACAGTCGGCTGCTTTAGTCCGTTGCTGGCTTGGGTATTCTGCCTGCTGAGGCAGAAAGGAAACAGTGTTCCTTGGAGACCATCTGTCCTACTGTTCTCTTACCTGCTGGAAGTGAGCTTGACTTTTCTGTTCATTGCAGCTTTGCAATTTCACACATCCTGGAAAGCATTTTTCAAGAATAGAATTTTTTTCTTAAGCTGCTTTTTTTATCAGAAGTGCCAGTCTGATGCATCTTTCAGGGGATTTTTGTGTCAAGTATCCCATCGCTTAGTCCCCTTGAGCGATGGATAGGAAAACTGAAAGTTACAGTTGTTCTTGGCTCTTGGGGGGCATGCTGCTTTAGGAGACAACTGAAAGATGGCAGAGCAAAGTTTTTGTGCCAAAGACAAGACAGGTTTGCTTCTGCCTTCATTTAGATTGAAATAAGAACTCTGTCTCTGAACACCTGTTCGAGAAAGACAGCAGGATTTACTAGAGTGTGTATGCTGCTTTGCAGAAAGGAGTGCTCTCTAAGTTTGTTAACATTCCTTATACTGTGGTCCCATTACTTCAGAACAGCGGGTCGAATTCTGCTGTGATATGTTGTGAAGTGCCCACAGATGCGGTACTTTGGAGGTCATGAGTCTGCTGTCAGCCAAGACAAGAAATACAGGAATGCACTGTGTCATAGATGTGAATTGAAGTCTTGCTGATGATCCTGAAAGACTGACTGGGTGTGGGAATGCTCGTGAAATCTTGCTGAAGCTGGGGCTCTCTAGTTCTAAGAGGAGATTCATGGTCCCCTCTTGCACAGCCAGTCTCTCTAATAGGACAAAAACTCCTTAGTTCTCCAGCTCCTCAAGCAGATCAAGAGGAAAAAAAGTATCAAGGAAAACCCGTATTGGACTTGCCAAAGGAAACTGTTACTCTCTTTAGTTCTCAAGCCTTGGTATAACCTTTTTTTTTTGTTTTTCTAAATTAGAAAACCATAACTTTAAACCAAACTTGCTCATGAGTCTAAGCATTTTCTGTCTTGGTGCTTATTGATCTAATATAGGAGTGAGGCTTGAAGCCTGCCAGTTTTTGCCAAAATCAGCATGAAGAAACCTACTCCATTGTTAATGACAGAATCTTATGGCTTTTACTGAGTTTGAACAGTTCAGATTTCTTGCCAGCTGCACTGTCTTCCTCAGCACGGTGAGGTTTCACATTCACTGAACACAAAGTTTTGATCTAAATGTTCCTGATGCAGAGCTGGGAACTCCTTCCTTAAGGCAGAAGGGAACTTGGGGGATGCAAGCACTTCTATTTCGGGTTTTTTTATCTCCTGCCTTTAAGAAAAGGCCAGTAGTACTTTGATAATTAAGAATCTCTCTTCTGGTTCCCTTATGTCCAGTGGGATTTGCAACATGCCATTTTCCTCCTTATTTTCCCAGTCTAAATGTTCAACATGAAGCCAAGTCATGTTCAGTGGGGTGGGACTCCTGATTAACTGTCTGAACTTCCTGTAACTGCAGATTGAATCTAGCCTCCCGAATTTAATCCTTAAAAACTATATAAATTCAGTTCCATGCATGAGAGTAGGAAAGAAGACTTTAAACAAAACTCCTCTCTGTTCTTATGACATTAGTTTTTTATGAACTTATTTGACTTGAGGCAGTCCTAGCGTTTTTTGGTGTGGGCTTTGAAATCTGTCAAATGATGTTGTGTGTCTGTGCTCACAGACTTTCCCATAGTGCCGTGTACTATTGGGATATGAATCTTTGGGCTTTGAAACCCCTACAGAGAACAGCATTTTCCATGAGAGATGATGGGGATAAGCAAGGCCTCTGCTGTAGGATGATGCAAAGGGTTAATAATATGCTTTACTCTTTCCAGGTACTTTATTACCCAGATTGCCATCTGAACCCGGGATGACGTTGCTCACCATCAACATAGAGAAAATTGGTCTGAAAGATGCTGGGCAGTGCATTGATCCTTACATCACAGTCAGTGTAAAGGGTAATGATTTCCGTTCCTCACTCCTCATTTTCTAGTTTGGAGAGAGTGCGTTTTCTGAAAGCTGTATTGATTTTTTTCAACATGTTGCGAAAAATATGTGTTGGTACTTGCATTTTCTGTTGTGGACTTAAGGCGTCTGCTTTAATCAAGGGTGGAAAAATTCTATATTTGAGAGATACTGGGAGGTGAATCGCTGCAGGAGACATGCTTATCTGTGTACTCTGGGGTGCCTTCCCCACACTGGGAGCTGAGTATCGGTGACTTGGCAGACTGTATTTCTCTATTCCAACTTCTTCAGCTGACTTTTAAGTACAGAGCTGTTTTGGACTGCTTGTATTCCCCAACACATAGTGGTCTCTGGGCTTTCTGGAGATGGTGAACCACAGCCCACTGGCTCCATTCTTTCCCTGTCATTAAACTAATTATTCAGTAAAACAAAGATCATCTTACTGAAGCTTAGAGGAATGGGTATGAAGCTGGGAAGCAAAGATTGCAAGTGAAATAAAATATAAAATATGTTTAGTCTTGGCAGTGAAATCTTTCGGCGAAAGCCTATTGGGCTAACAGCCCCCGCTTCCCTGAGAGGCTCCAAGAACCTGGAAGAACCTCTCCCTGTCAGTCCAGGACAGGCAACATTAGGATTTCTCACTGTTTCAGATGACAACACGGCTGATGGTTTTTGCTTGAGGCTGAGATTTTTGGTATTCAGACTCCTTCTAGTGGGAGTATCTGTCTCTTCCTCATTTTGCATTTCTTCGCGGGAAGTCCCTGCAGTCAGAACTGCTTACCCTTAACCTACCCTGCTTGACTTCTGCTTATCTTCACAATCTTTTGAGGTGTATGGTATTTTTTTTGTTTATAATATAAAAATCTGTAGCTGAGACAACAGCCTTCAGTTGTGATAGCGACCTTGTATGTGTCCTCTTTAGATGTACTCTTGGATACCAAACGTAGGGATAGAACACTTGTTAGATGTGTGATCAGGTGCCTCCTCCACCAGACGAGTTCTTTGGCAGAAGTAAGGGTCACAGTATTGAATGTCACTTGAATCCCAGTGATGTTCTCAAATGCTACCTGCCAAAACAGATAGACAGAAAGCTTTATCTAATTCATCTTCATGGGGTGATTTTTCAACAATGAAACCTTCCACTTCTGTCTGGATCTTTGAGGAGTTCACCTGGTTGGGGTGGAAGCTGGAGCATGACTCTTGCCTTCCCCAGCTGATACAACTGCCTTTTTGTGTTTTGAGTCTTGGAAACATGCAGTATTTCTTTGTTTATGGTGTTGCCTTAGGTTTGCAGCATTATTTTTAGATTGTGTAATTATTATTCGGGCTCCATTTCTCTAGTCACTTGTGGATCTTTCTTTGCCTCTGGTATGCCAGAAAGCTGAGGGATGGGTGACTTCAGTGGTGGGGCTAGATGGATGGATGTGGGTTTAATCAAATTTAATTCTTTCATGCTGAGTTTCTTTTGGCCACCAGGAGAATACCAGCCCTAATGGGCTTCTAATGTTGGATCCAGGAACTTAGCAGAATTTGTAAAACAAACGTTCGTTGTTCCTTGCCACGGAAGTGTTTGTCTTTCTTAACTTATTACATATTGTTAAAACTGTTGCTCGCCTTCAGACCTAGCTCTCATTTCCTTTCTGGATCTAAGGGAGTCTGTATAGTGCTAGGCTTGCTTTCCCAGCAAGTCTTTCTGTTACCATGCGGTGCTTTATTTGCAAGCTCCTATAAACGGTGGCTGCCAAGTAATGATGTCGAAAACAAGATCAAGAACTGTTTGTGTGTGTGGGCAGGCTATTGCCTATCCTGCTAATGGTGAGTTTTTACACTTCATTTCTCAAGATATTTGCTGAGGAAAAAGTAACTCAAAGTCATTTTGTCCCTATTAGGAGTCTCAAGACATTTAGTAGTTGTTTTCCTTGGTTCTATACCAGGCTGTTCTGCAGGTTTGCAGAGAGGTTTGTTCCTGATGCAGCCCTGGTGGTCCCAGCCCGCTCTGTGGGTGCATCAGTGGTGTCCCGGCCTCAGCCTGTACCCCAGGCACAACGTGTGTGCTAGGTACTTGTAACCTTGGCCATGCCGTTAGCAACTTCGCTCCACCTGAGGGAAAGGGATCAGTGATGAGAGGAGAGAGTAAGAGTACAAATGTACTTGTGGAAACAGCAGAGGCTTAGTGAGAAACCGTGTTGGCTGTGGTGGCTTATTGTGCCTGAGCAGCACAACCAGTGGCTGGCGCTGACAGTCCAGCCCGTGGCCCCACCGTGCCCTCTGCCTGTGGAAGAAACAGGAGAACAATCCACGTTGAGTCTAGGCAGCAAAGCAGCGCATATATAGCTTGTACAGCCGTGCCAGCTGTGCCCTGCAGACCCTGTGTGGAGGAGAGTCTTTGGCGTGTATTCCTTTCTGCCAGTTCAGCTGGCAGTTCTGAAGCCCTGCTGGAGTCCTGCTTGCAGGGGAAATGGAATCCTTTGTTGGCAGCAGAAAGAAAAGTGCTCTTAAAAATAAAAAGAGAGGTAATTCCAAATTTTCATCTTAAATATTGTCAGAATTTTACCTGCTTTCATGTTGCAATCAAAGAGAAAATTCACTGCCTGTGACGGGGCATGATTGCCCCTTTTTTAAGTTTTGGGGAAAAATCCAGGTGTGTGTTAACTTTTTGTGGAAATATTAGGAGTGAGTGATTCATAAATCTCTTGAAGCAGGACCTTGAAGACTGAGAAGCTTCTGCCATTCTCATGCTGTTTCTTTCTCGCAGATTTGAATGGGATAGATCTGACTCCTGTGCAAGATACTCCTGTGGCTTTGAGGAAGGAGGACACGTACGTCCACTTTAATGTGGACATAGAGATTCAGAAACACGTTGAAAAACTAACAAAAGGTACGTAGTATCAGAGACCTGAAACAGGGCCCAGGAGCCTTGGAAGTGCAGACACTAGGCTGCTCCTGATCTAATAAAAACAGGCTGTGCCTGAGCTGCTGCTGCAGGTCTCAGGATCCAGACAAGGATTACAAATAGACCTTTGCATCCTGTCATTTTCAAATTGGTCTTTGTGATGACTTGCAGACAAGGGAGGAATGAAAAGAGATGAAAAATGCAGCAGTCTGCTCTGCTACGCAGGTATTGAGCTGCTTTATGGCCTTCTTGGTCATTGGACAAGCTGTTACCTGGCTATGAATAGTTGAGCAAAGAGTATGAGCTGTTGTGGGTGTGATGAGCACTGTAAGAACACGGTGTAGCTTTTGAGTAAATAACAGAAGTGTTGGAGAGAATTCCGTCCAACGTATGTAGAGCATCTTAATGGCAGATAAGTTTTCAGATAACTGTTGGCCATAATTGCTAACTTCTCTATTAAACCATTTTCCACTCTAGGTGCAGCTATTTTCTTTGAATTCAAACACTACAAGCCTAAGAAAAGGTTTACTAGCACCAAGTGCTTTGCTTTCATGGAGATGGATGAAATTAAACCCGGGGCAATTGTTATAGAACTGTAAGTGACTTGCAATTTTAGATGCCAATGGCAGAGGAAATGAACTAGACTTCAGTTACAATGTGTGGCTTGTTGCATCAAGGAAGGTTTCTTGGGTCATTAGATTGAATTCTATAAGGAATATTGCATTTTTAGTGAAGAAGGGAAGATAAAAGGCTTTTAGGCAAATAGAATGGCTAGAGATTCTTCTCAAAAACTAGACTATTTCCAAATAAAATGCTGGTGTTTGTAACTAAATTTTGTATGAAGTTAACAAATTGGGAGATTTTAATTTTGACCTTAGTTTGAGTGTCTGATCAGCTATATTTAAAAAAAAAAAATTAAAATATTTCAACTCCCACAATCTTCTGGCGCAGGACTTCTGTAAAGGAAAAACTGATTTGAGACCTGGGATACTGATTGGCAATTGAATTTTATGAACTTTTCAAAGCATTGTTGGGTGGTTGGGATTTGGGTTTTTTCCCTATACTCTAAGTAGACAAAGAAATAGATGAGCCAGTTATGCTGTAGTGGTTAGGATTTGCATCCTACCCTTCCTGCGTGGCTGAAGTTCCGAGTGAGGTGTTTGAGTGGCTTTTTTTGGGAAAAGGGTGAACCTTGCAATTGTGGGCATCTCTAGGAAGAAGAGTGCTTAGTCCGTGCTAGCTGGAGTACTTCTGAAGTACTGAGATACTGAGTACTGAAGTAGGAGATACTGCATTTCCTACAGTCCAGGGTATTATATCATGAACCTTCCTTACAAAAAGCTCACGTTCATTTAAAAATTGACATCTTTGTTAAAATGATAATCCAGAGGAAAATACTTGTTTTGTGTTTCTTCCTGTAAAACTATTCATTATTGTTGCTTCCAGTAAGGCTTGTCAGATGTGTTTAAAAGATTACAGCAATAAGATCTGTACAGGACAAGCTTTCTAGTATGCGTTCATCTTCCTACGCAGCCATTAGCCCTCGGATTAACTTACTTTCTTGTGGTTACAGGTACAAAAAACCCACTGACTTCAAAAGGAAGAAATTGCAACTGTTGACCAAGAAACCACTTTACCTTCACCTCCATCAAACATTGCACAAGGAATGACCCTAGTTGCGAGACTTCTGTGAACTGAACCACAAGTCACGGTAGCTGTGTGTAGTAGCCTTAGCCTTTGAGGGGCAGGAAAACGACTGTATTCATGCCAGTAGGTCAGACGGGACCATCACTCACTGCACAGCACTACTTCAGGGTCAGAGGCAAGCCTACCATTCAACTGCAAGTCTTTTTCAGTACTTTCCCGATACAGGTTTTTCTGAGAGCCCTGAAATATGTTGACTGCTTTTCCTAATTTTGCTGTTCATCACTTTTTATCTTAACCGTTATCCTTTTGCCTCAAACTCCACCCGAGGTTGGAGACCGCCCCTTTGCCAAACCTGTAGCAATAAAGATGTGGCAGGCCTCCTAACCTGTTTACACTTGCTGTGCTATTGTAGTTCCTCTCATCTGCATTTTGGAGTCCTCTGTAGCAGGCTGGGTGGCAGAAGACCAGGAGAAAGATGAGGTGGGGCGGGAAGGAGCTTGAGGTACTGCAAGTGATTTAAAGTGAAGAGAGAGGAGGATGCTGGGTCAGGTGGGGTGGCCACAGGAAGAGCTCCTCAGTCAGCTGTTCTGCTTTGGTCGGGCCAGGAGGAGGACAACTGCAGATGAGAACGCTGAACTATGATTTTAACAGCCTTGCCTGATCCACTTGTACCGAGTTTTGGATACAATACACGTTACAGTCCCTTAAATCACCGTTACTCCCTAATACAGCTAATTTTTCTGTATCTTGTCACAGAGTGATTTGTAAAGGTGGGTGGGGGACAAAGAGGCTTTCTCCAGGGCTTCAGCCTCGTGGCGGCAAGTGTTTTGCCACTTCAGTGACAGCAGGACAGGCCCCTCCATGTTCAAGCGTCAATTTTCCAGAGCTTTTCGTGAAGTAGATCTGGCTAGCAGGTTAACCCATCTTTTACATGAAACTGCTGTTCTTATGGAAACTGATTGTATGCAGTTTTCTGCATATTTTGTGCGAGTCTGGAAACTTACTCTAAAAATTACCTTTTTGTGTAAGTAGATAGGATTATCATTTATTTTCTATATTTTTGATTTGGTGTGTAATAAGCTGCAGGACATTGGCTTATTTTATGACACACTTGCATTTACCTTTTGACCTAATAAAGGGACAGAAGTAGAACCCAGTCAAATCTTTCATATATTTGCGGGGATATTTAATACAATACTTTAAGGTTTGATGTACTTCTTGCATATCTAACTAGTTCCTAAATACTCTGCTATGCCAACAAAAAGACCCAGCTCCCAAAATATTATCAGTTCTAGGTTTAAATAGTCTGGGTGCAGGTGTATTGCCAGTTCCTCTTTTCTGTCACATAACCCCAAGATGTTACACTATGCTTTAATGGGAAGGGTGTTACTTTTCCTTGTGATATTTGTCTGCCTGCAGCCAGGTGTTAAGTGTTTTTGGCTTTACTGCAGTGATTAGGATAAGCTGTTTTTAACTGTCCTAATCTTCTTGCCTTCCCTCTGTTCTGGCATAACTAGGGATGAAATTATTTAAGTGCTATGATGAAAGTCAGCAATGCTTCCTCACATTCCACTATTGGTTGGGGGAGGGGGGAAGGTGCAATTGAATTTTCCTGTTTATGGGTCTTTACAATACCCTGCTGGTGTTACATCTGATACAGTGAATATCAAGCACTGAAACAATATCCCTACAAGTTATAGAAATAGCTTGGAATGCAGTACTCTGGACACTAGACAAAAGGAGGCTACATAAGATCTTAAAATAAATAAAAATCATCCTTTGAACTCTGCAAAAGGATAGAGCGAAGCATTAAGTCCATGGCTGCCGATAACTGCGAGCTTGGGTGGTTGCCGTATTACCTGGTGGCAGTCCCGGGCTGGCTCAGGTCTCTTTCTGACCATGCGAGCATCCCTAGCACCAAGTGTCCCTGCATTGCCTCCAGCCTCTCTCACTCAGCAGGGGATGGTCCTGCAGCTCTGTCCCAGCTCTGCCATCCCCCTGCGGCTGCTGGTGTTGTTCAGGGTCTGGTGGAGGCACTGCTGTCAGTCCTTGCGTGTTCCCCTGTGACTTAGGAGTGCCCTTGCCCTCTTCCTGTTGCTCCCAGAGGATGATTCCACCCTGCTTTATGTTGTTGTTCAGGCTGGCTGGGGTGGCACGGGAGGAGACACGACATCACAAAGCTTGGTGTGGGGGAAGGAAGGAGCCCCAACCTGGAGAACCAGACTTTCAACCATGAATGTTTGCCAACATGTCCTATCATTAGCCATTACTATGCAAACTGAACGCTTCTACTTGATTTACAAGCCCATTGTTTCAGCTGCTTACCTTGACTCCCCCCCAGCTTGTAGATGTCTGTATTAACTCCAGTTATACAAAATGTCAACTTTGAAGTATTTTTGTTAAAATACACAAGTAGAGCTTTGTATTTAACTAATTGTAAATTAATGTCTGTAGAGCATGACATACCATTTTTAAAATTGCTTCTATCCTTTGCCTTTTTTCTGTGAAGAGTCACTGAAAGGACTACTACTCCCCACAGCACAAGCTCTTGTACATTTTACGCTTTAGAGATGTTCTATCTTGTCTTTCATCTTAAATCTAAAGCTTAATTCTTGTACTGTAAGAATGTAACACCTAGATGGCAAGTTTAATGGCTGCTTGTATTGTGGCAGTAAAGCTGTAATGGCCTTGCAGTAGGGGTTTTTAATTATTTGTAGCTGTTTTCCCTTTCTTTTTTTTCTTTTCCCTAAGGCTTACTTTTGCACAGAGCACTTCTGAAAAACCTTACCCTCTGAGAAGTGTGTGCTCACTAATGCCAACCACTACCTCTGCCAACCCCCTCTGCTTTAAGGAAAATTATTTTTTTTTTCTTTTAACGTAAGTGAAAACGGCTATAAACATATAGCCCCATGTGTAGCTGAATCAGTCTTAAATGCTCAGTAAGGTGAAAACTCAGCTCTCAAACCTTGCTTAATGCTGCAAGTCAGTCTTGAAAGCAGAAAGCAATTATGAGATTTCTTAGTTTCTAGCAGCCTGGAGCATTCACCTGTATTTCCAAACTAACTGCACAACTCCATAAAGGTTTCCAGCTCTGTGCTGCCCTTCAGCTGAGGGAGGCTGCATCCCCTGCTAGCCTCAGTACATGAAGCAACTCCGTAACATGCCAGACTCATTCAGCACGAGGGTAACAGTCGTTTATCTTGCAGCAGTGGCAGTTATTCAGCCTTGATTCGATTCCTGACCTTGGTCACGGCTGTAGCATTCTCTGGTTAACTTACTCAACCAGTGTCCTTTCTGAACAAAAAATGGCACTGAAACAAAGCCATCAGGGTTTAGCAAAAGGAATTTTGCTTTTTATTATAACTTCCCTTTGAATACAGTGTCATTTGTGCTTCTGATCTTTGACCAGATCTCTTCTGAAAAAAAAAAAAACCCAAACAAAAAAACCCCAACAAAACCAAACAACACAAACCACCTCACCGTCCTCGTGTAAACCCCTGGCCTACAACAACTGCAGCTCAATGATGTGATGGAGAAGGCAGGTAGGATAGCATTTTACTTAAAAATTATTTCCACAGGAAATGATTTGATTTACATTTTTCACGAAATTAGTTCATTCACCAACTGGTTACAGAGGCTACATTTAATTAAAACTAGCCACACAGGTACTTCCTTTCTATTGCACGTTTAGAGTAGGTTCAAGTCCATCACAAAAAGGTTCTTGCAGCCCAAGAGGATGGATGAGTTTAAGGTGATCATAAATGCACATAAGATGTCTGTCTGTAGCAACTGGATAAAAATTAATCCCGCAAAAGCTGCAATATACTGAAATGAGACAAATGGCTTCAAACTGAGAACCATTTCCTAAAATCCTGACTGCAGGAAGTGCACTGGAGTCCATTCCGTTGAGCTGACGACCCGACGCTGCAGTTAGGGCTTCTGCACTGGAGGCTGTGTGTAGTCCTTTGAGCCTGCCGGCGGTGGCGGAGGGCCTGCGGGGTAGTCTCTGGGTCCTGACGGAGGCAAGTCTCTGTTAGGAGAAGGCGTATAGTCTCTTGAGCCAGGTGGGGGTAGCCGTGGGCCTGGAGGATAATCTCTCAGGCCAGGAGGACCCAGGGGTCGAAAAGGAGGGTGGCCACGTCCATAGCCTCGTGGGTCTGGAGGTGGCGGTAGTGGGCCCGGAGGCAGATCTCTCATTCCTAAGGGTGGGCCAGGTAAGAAATCTCTTGTGGCTGGAGGTGGCAAGGGAGCACCGCGACCTAGAAGGCAAGAAGAACACCGAGTTAAATGACATCTTGCTTTAACCTAAACAGCGAAGCTCCTGACTCTCTCCTCATTTCTTCATTTTTTGGAGCAGCTCTGGGGTGGGTCACTGTCACATGCAGACTTCACAGGCAACCAATTATATTCTAGTGACTTTTGGCTGCTGGTTTCCATTTCAGACTAAACAAGGAAAAACACCTTGGCATTAAGGAGGCTCCAAGCTTACTGAACACGACAGCTGGACCCCACAGAGCATGGGGAAGCTGTGTGCTAATGGGTGGCAGATCTCAGATCTGGAGCAGGCTTCCAAGAAACAGAGTGGGAAAAGTTAAGTTTCAGTGCACGGCAACAGAACTGTACCTAGGGGCACAGGGAGAGGCAACGGAACTGTACCTAGGGGCACAGGGAGAGGTCGAGGCCCAAAGTGCCCACGGAGAGGAGCTGGCGGCGGTCCATAGCGAACAGGTGGCGGAGGTCCCATCACTGGGGAAGTCATGATAGGCGTCCCAGGGAAAGAAGGCGGGCCTTTGGGATTAGCATTAGCCTGTGCAAGATTAGGTTATACTTCAGTGTGTTATTCACCGCATCAGAGAAGTATTGACACTGCTGAACACCGCAACCACTCGCCCAAAGGCCAAGAGGTGGAAGAGAGGGAAAGAAAAAAAAAGAAAAAAGAACAGAAAAACACACACCCCAAAACACATTAACCAAGTAGAAAATAGGGAAAGTTACTGTGCCATCATTGTCCCTTCACCCAGAACACTGCTTGCACTACCTAGGAGTGAACGCTCAGTGTACCTTCTGAGATGACAAGTTTTCTTTATCTGAAGCTGTGGTACAGAAAAGTTCAATCCCTTTTCAAGTGTCCTTGCTGGACACCCCTTTGGAAAAGGGCCTGGCACCTTGAATTACACATGGAATTGTGCTTAAATGCCACAGGTAAGTCAGCTTCTTGGGATTATTGTGGTCACTCCAAAGTGTTTGCCTGCAGTCCTTAACAAGAAAGATCTCATTTCCTCAAGTCCATAAAAAAAAGACAGCAACTGTTCATCATTAGAGAAACCTTTTGAGACAGAGGTATAAGCCCTTGGTTAGTTTCGCAGAGCATTTTGTTATTCAGCGGTTCAGAACACCAAGCCTGTTATTTCTCTCCATCACAGCAGAGTAACACCACATTCAGCCTCTCAATACTCACTGTAGCTGGTGCAATAGATGAAGGTGAATCAGTAGTTACACAGGGGGCTTCGGACTCTTGGGGAGAGGGTTGCTTTTTTTTTTTTTTTTGGACAGCAAATAAGGATAGTGACAGGATATAGACAAGACAGAACATGATACAGTTAAAGAAGCAGCAGGAAGTACAGTGAATCATGTATTAGAAACACTTCCTGAAGGTTGGGGTTTTTTCAGCTTACCACTCCGTCCATTGCTGTGGAAGGGGAGGAGTTTCTTGGCCCACTGCTGATCAAGGATGCTATGGCAGGCCCGAGATCTGAAAAAGAGAGCCATGAATGCATGTCTTACCATGCTGCAGGATAAGGAACATGGTTTTTCAAATTACATTTCTGAAGTGAAAGAATATGAGTAAGCGGCAGTTGGTTGCAGGCCACGTAACTTACCAGGAACAGACATCCTTCCAGGTAACTCTGGTGGCCTTCGTGGAGCAGGGGGGCCATCTACCACTGCACCTGAAGGGAAACAAGAAACCCAGAGATCCTAATCAGCATGTGCCTGAGCTATTTCTGTACAGAAAAACTCATCCATCCGTGTATTAATAAAGCAGGTATCAATACTTAACACTACCCCTAAAACCAAGAGCAGACCTTGGCGTTCTTGGGTTTGTAGCATAAGAGATAGAACCCCAGGAAGGATGCTCCACTGCTTACCAAATTCACCTCTCAAGCCTTCCCTTCGAGGAGCAGAGAGGGGCCGAGCAGGAGCTTCGATCATCTGTGTGGGTGATGGATTTCCTCCACTCACAGGTGATGGGCCAAAAGAGCCATCTCTGCTTAAGGGCCCTATGCCAAAGAAGGAAAAAACCCACTTGATTTACTTTTCTACAATTTATCACAGCCTTATTTTTTTAGGATATACTGACTCAAAGACCAAAGTTTTGGGAGAAATAGCAGCATTTACCTCGTCGCGGTGGGACTTGGCGATCAGGTCTGCCTGGAGTTGGCTTTACAATTAACGGTCTTTGAAGCATGACGATTTTTTGGTTTACTTCTATTAATCTAATTTTTAAAAAGAAAGGTTTTGTATTCAAATAGTACACAAGTTATATTTGTTATAACGTAACAGTATCGTAGGCAAACTGCATTGCAAAATGTTACAGCTTTCACCAGATCCATCTTATTTTAACCCTCACCACAGTTTAACAGTAGTTTAAAATTGGTAACTCAAGCATGCACTACACACTCTGAGCAAGCAGGCGAACTGAGCACCTCGCATTGCTGGAGCTTCTCTCCCAAGCAACACGGAGTGTGTTCGAAGAGCAATAAAAGTGGTCTGTGCTGTACTTACTTTTGTCTCAGGTTGGCTGCTTCTCTTTTTTCTTCAGCCAGAGTTCTTTCGGCAGAGCGGGCAATAAGCTATTAGGGAAAATTTTGCCAACTGCATTAACTGCACCAACCCAAAGTCAAATACAAACCGTTTGCATCAGAAAAGGAAGAACATTCTCACCCAATTGTCATGAGCCTTTTTCTCATGAGCAGCAATCTGAGAAGAAAAAAAGCTTCTTAGCTTATTTTTGTCCAACTACTAGTATGCGGTAAAAGGTGACACAAGAACCAGCAAGCAGGAAACTTACCTGGTTTTTGTAAGATCTCTCTGTTTTTTGCAATTCTTCTTCCATATCTTGGATCCTTTGCCTGTACAAAAGGAAAAGGAGGGGAAGGAGAAAGGTTTAAATTAGTTTTCTTCCATAGCTGAAATAAAGGAAAACAACAGTATTCAGAAACTGAAGTTACTTGTAAACTTTCACTTCCTCAATGGCCAGCACAGCTTTTTCATCTGCAGCAGACAATTTCTGCTCCTTCTCCTGACGCTCATACTCTTCCTGGGTTAGTTTTCTGCATAGGAAAAAACAAAACACCACCATATATTCCAGCATCCTACACCTACTACAACTCAAAATCAAGGTAGCGTGGAAATACAGAGAGAAAATAAAGATAGATTTAAAAAAAAAAAAAAAAAAAAAAAAAAGACAGAAATGCTGTCTTTTGAAAGCAACAGACAAAACCTTTGTGTATAAAACCTGAAAATTAAGGACGCAGAGTTTACTGGGAAGTTCTGTCAGTATCTAAAGATTTGTCAGAATCTAACAAACGCAGACAGTTCATCTCTTCAGATCCTGTAGTTTACTTACCAATTCTACAAACTGTAGAATTACAATTTAATCCAGACTTACAAAGGTACAAACAAGGAAATATGCAGAACTGACATCCAACCAAGGGAAATGAAGGAATGACCGTGGAGTGAAAAAGGGGGCATTTAGGGCCCAGGTGACAAACACGTTCAACAGTCGTCAACTGTGTGGAAAAACGCTTTTTTCCAAGTATTCTCCATAACAATTTACTACATGACCAATTTCCACAGTCTTTTTATAACCTCATGCTTCACTAATTTTTTTATTTTTGACATTTTTCTGGAAGTATTTAAGAGGTTCATAATGTGTTTCTAAGTTACAGGAGCCATCTCACAAAACTGGAACTGTTAAACTAGTAGTAAGTTTACTATTGCTAATAGCCAGTTCAGCACAATCCATTTCCTTGGCTACATGTGGAAACAGTTTTCCAGAAAAAAATTGCAAGACATCCTTCACTCAAATCAAGAAGTAGTAACAGGCAGCGTAACTTCCTAAAAGTTTTGCAAGGAATAGAAATCCTTCAGAGGGGTCAAAAGGAAGCCTTCCTTGAAAGGTGGGCTATCCTTCACCTCTCCATTCTGTTTACTATACCTGGGTCCTAAAGTTCTGAGGTCAGGCAGTTTCACTGCTGAGGTGCTGGACAGCCTCAATTCCTCAGCTTGTTCCACCCCCATGCTTTCCCCCACCTACACCCTTGAACCTTAGAAGTTTCAATTGCTTCTCCACCACAATTTCAGCTTTCCTAAAGAATTTAGCTGAAAACGTCCCTGAATCCTATCCCAAATTTTCCCTGCAAAATTGAGATGGTATTACAGACATTTCAGTAAGTAAATAAATGCATAAATAAATGAGGAATGAACACAGTAAAGAACTAGTTCTTCACGGCTAGCAATTCATTCATCTCATCCACCACCATGAACTCAACCTTAATTTAGCCCTCTGACAATGCAAAAAAGCTCACAAGGCTAAAATACAAAGAGAATTAGATTCATTGAACCAAGATCTCAGTAACTGAAACAAATCTTAATGGCCACTATATTCTCCTTGACATTTCTGGACCATGTGACGGAACAACCACAGAATCTGCAGACCAAGCTACCCATTTCCCCTCTCCAGAAGCTGGGGGGTGTTTTTTGTTTTGGGGGCTTTTTTATGGTAGAATGCAATATTGTGTATACAAAGCAACAGTCTCTGGAATGGTGAAAAAAGCAAAAAAGGACTTCAACCATATTGAAATGGTAGTCATCACCTTTCACTCCAAATACAACTTGAAGTTATTTGATTCCTCTGAGCAAAGAGCATTTGGATAGTGTGTAAGCATGCTGGTTTTGGCTGGGGTAGAGTTAATTTTCTTCATAGTAGCTAGTATGGGGCTATGTTTTGGATTTGTCCTGAAAACAGTGTTGAAAATACATGGATGTTTTTGTTACTGCTGAGCAGTGCTTATGCAGAGTCAAGGCCTTTTCTGCTCCTCACCCCACCCCACCAGCGAGCAGGCTGGGTTTGCACAAGGAGTTGGGAGGGGACACAGCCGGCACAGCTGACCCCAACTGGCCAAAGGGATATTCCACACCATATGACATCATGCTCAGCATATAAAGCTGGGGGAAGGAGGAGAAAGAGGGGGGACATTCAGAGGTATGGCATTTGTCTTCCCAAGTAATGGTTACACGTGATGGAGCCCTGCTTTCCTGGAGATGACTGAACACCTGCCTGCCGATGGGAAGCAGTGAATGGATTCCTTGTTTTGCTTTGCTTGCACACGCGCGTTTTGCTTTACCTATTAAACTGTTCTTATGTCAACTCACAAGCTGTTTCACTTTTACTGTTCCGATTCTCTCCCCAATCCCACCGGGGGGAGTGAGCAAGTGGCTGTGGTGTACTTAGTTGCCCACTGGGGTTACACAACGACAATAAGATACAATATGCTATGTTGTGGAAGAGTAATGAAAGGCTTACTTCTGGAGTGCCATCTCCTTCTGCTGGTAAAGTTCACCAAGAATCTCCACTTTCTGCTGCAGTGTTTTGCATTCATTTTCCAGCCGAGCTTTGGCTGACTGGAGCAAACAGGAGTCATGTTCTAATTTTTTTATTTGCTCTGTTGAAGAAGCAAAGGTAAGAGAGGAAGTTGAAGAAAGCTGCAATGAGAACTGTTATGCCTCTTAAAATACCCAGTTTCTTTTTAAACATCAAACATCATTTCTTCCTAAGCAATTCTTTTGCTAAGCCTACCTTCCAGCTCATGTCTTGCTGTTACTTCATCACTCAGTTTGGATTGCAGAAGATTTCTGTCTTCTTCAACTATGGCTAACATAGTTTTTACCTGAAAAGAGGAACAGAACGTTTGTGATCTTAGGCTTAGCAGTAATGTGGCTGCATTTATTAGATATCTTGTGCAGCATACCCTGGAGACATCCATCATCTGCTTAATCTGAGTCTTCATCTTCTCACTCTCATTATCTAGAAGAGAAAAATATATTTGTTCTCCCTGTTTCTTAGCCCCAATTCCCTGGACTCTACAACTGTTAAAAATAACACTACCTACATTTTAATCTGGGATAGGTCTCCTTACGTGGTCAAAAAAAAAAAGGGGGGGGGGGGGGACGACAGACAAAACACAATAGCAATTCCATGGCCAGCACAACAGAACTATTAGATTTATTCCAAAAGGCATTCAGAAGATTCCTTCTTGTCACTTCTTCTAGCCACCACACTAATATTAATACAACTGCAGTATCTGTTATCAGACATACTATCTGAAAATCAAAGAGTGGGAATTTCCAGCCTACATATACTGTACGGTTAGAAAAAAGGAAAATTAAAATAGACTTCAAAAACCAGAGATGTAGCAAATACATGTGCAACATCAGGAATGACAAAATTCCTGAGTAGTTTTGAAAATGTCTGTTTCAGTCTTTCAGATCTAAATACATGATTACGTAAATCAGTCATCTAACCGGAGGTAAGCACAATACTCATTAAAAATTCATATTAAAAATAAATGTAGCGTAACACCAAAGCTGAGATTCTCAGATTTTGGAATGTTCTTAACTGCTAACCTTTATATGCCATCTTTAAAACTGTGTTATTATGCTCATGATAGACCTAAAAAGTAATGTAAAAGCAATTATAGGCCTTTTTAATAGTCTCCCTTCGGTTAGGAGACATTTTCTGTTGTCTGAAGGTTACAGCTGGCAGCCTCTTAACCCACAGCCAGTTACATGATGGATTCCCCTTGTTCCCCATATGACATGACACGAACATACCACCGCATGTGCTTTAGCCGCTGGGCATATCAGCCAGCAGGTGCGATTACTGTACCTGGCAACTCTCCGTTGGCCAGATCGTCTCCGGTGCTCCATTCAGGCCCTTCACCATCCTTCTTGGCCTCGGATGCTGAATCCATGTCAAGCTGCTTCAGCTGCATAATGCAGTTAGTTAAAACCTAGTAATGATACCAAAGTTTCATTGAAGGAGAATCGCTCTGCATTTCATAAAGTATTCCAAAGCATTTTACGTGTAATGCTTAAAGCAAGCTTGTTATAAAGAACCTACTTCAATTTCATTTTCCTTGTAGGCGAGTGCTTCTTCTATGTCCTTCTGAGACTTCTGATACAGTTTGATCTGCTCGCTGAGCTCAGTATGCCTCTCACTCCAACCTTCAGCTTCTTTTAGCAGCTGTATGAAGCACCAAGGCAAGACGATTACTTGCTTTATTTTTAGTACAGGATATATGTAATTGAAATCTATTTTACTACCAGCTCTGGTGATAACTGATCACCACAGGTCACAGATAAAGGGTAAACTCCCCAGTTATCACACTTATCACTAGTCCATTAGTAGAACTGGATGCTGGGAATCTTTCTGCAATTTATATTATTAGGTGATTTTACAAATTTGACATTTTCTCAGCTAATATCCCAACATCAGAACCAAACTGCTCACACATTTCAAAATATGAGGAACTAATCGCAGTCCAGAGGTAATCAAACCACATTCCTTGAAAGGCCATCTACTTCATATATGAAGAGAACAGACAGATATTTAGAATTATCTATAAAACAACTGTCATGACATTTGAGGGCTAAAGGCCTTTCCCTTTTAGCTTAGCTTCAGAATTGCTTTTTGGCAATTCTTTACCACAACTTCCTTCAGTCCTGATCCCAAGCAGCAATCTCCCGACCATGCAGTGACCACCACATCAGCACAGACTTTCTGTGAAGTTGCTGACAAAAACTGAACCACTGTAACTGCCAGAGCCTTTATACTGAAGGCATGAGGCTCACCCGTGCAAGCAGGCGCAAGGGGTTTAAATTTTATCATGATAATATAAAATGTGGAATTCTGACATGTTAAGAAAACAGAGACACGCTCAAGTTACACTGAAGAAAACTAGGAATAAAGCCCCAATATTTTGTTCAAAAGAGAAACACAGTTGCCAGGTCTGGGCATAACTTACTTGCTCCTTGCTCTTTTTCAGCCTAGCGTTCTCTTCCTGCACATGATAAAGCTCAGATTTCACCTTTTCTTCACTTAATTTAGCTTCATTAAGTGCTATCTGCACCTACATACGAAACAAAAAGGAACAAAAAGACAAAATCAAACTGTAATGGAGCAAGAGCTATGTGTTACCTGGTAATGGAAAAGAAAAAGGTATACGTGCACAAATAACCTGGAATTTGCCAAGCTAGCGTTTTCAATTACATCCTAGATACGAATTTTCCTGGTAAAAAACCCTGTACCTGTGACTGTTAAGAGGGTGTAGATAACGCTTTACCTCTGAAAGCTCTGCAGAATGCACACTGATAGCCTCTTGAAGTTTCTCCAAGGACTTCTGGGTTTCAGAGATCTATATAAGAAAAAGATGAGCAGTGACTTAGCATTAGCCTGGTACATGCCTTAGCCCAAGTGTGTAACTACCTTTCCCCTTTTATGCTTCCAAAATATACAGGTAAGTCAAAACACCAATAAATTTCCATTTAGAGCAGCCATTAGTCTAGCAGCAACACAGCGCTGCCTTGTCAGCAATGTAAGGAATAGAAATACACAGCACATTAGAATCAACTTCCCCCTGTGACTCTGCCTGTCCATGGCTGGGTAAGTTCCCTGTACACCTGCATAGTCTAAAACGGAAGTAACACGCGCTGCTGTCATTAGCAATAACCTTTGACCAAAACACCAAAGAACTTGTTGGGGCTTACCATTACTGCAGAAAATTAGGCTTTTAAAAAACCAAAAAGTACCTCTAGGCAACAAGAATGACAGGCAGCTTGGAGATCTTCACACTTACTATAGAACTAGATGCTTCCTCTAAGTACAAGAAAATGTCTTTTACCAACCTGAAACCTTCAAGTCCCTATTGGTAAGGAACTTCCTGCCCTGGCTAGCAAGTATTAGACTAGCCCATGACTTGAACAGATAAGTTTGTGTGTAAAAGCACGTAATCACACAAGTTCATCAAGATCTTAACCAAAAAAACCCCAAAACCAACAAAAAACAAACAAACAAACCACCAACCAAAAAAACCAAACAACAAAGAAACAACAAAAAAAACCCAAACCCCAAACCACCCAACTCCATGAAAACAACAAACCACCTTGCAAGCAACAGATTCTCCCCCTTGAGCTTAGGATTAACCTGAAATTACATTTCAGTTCTCTTTTTCAGCTGGTTCACCTTATTTGCTCTACCTCTACCTGCTTACCCATCAGTTTGTGACCAGCTTTTAGGGCACATCAACTTAAAGGACAACCTAAGATGTTAGTGTAATTGCTCTTGCCTTGTTCTGTTTCTTTTCATTCTTTTTTCTCTCTGTTTCAAGCATTGCTTGCAGATTTTTTACTTTGTCATCTAGCTGACGATTTGCTTCTTCCAGTCCTTTGACAGTGTCCTAAAAAAAAAAACAAACCCAAAAGAAAACCCAAAAAGAGTAGAAGACCAACTGAAGTAAGTTATTTCATTGATGTGTTTGCTCTCAGTACAGAGACTGTTAACTGCTTCTTACCTTAAGCCCTGCAGTTTCATCAGAGAGAACGTCTTTTTGTTCTTGGGCCGCTTTCACAGATTCCTTTGCTTCTTTTATCTAAGCACAGAAAGAAGCAAACAGAACTGAAGAAACTGTCAACATAATATTCAGTAAGAACGGAAAATAAAAATATATTAGCTATTGTATTGACTGTGTCATTAAACCAATAACAGAAAATTAGGAAGCAAAGGACGAGCACCTAGAACAATACCTTTTGATCATATTCTGACATCTTTTCTAGGATTTCTGTTTTTTCTTGTAGCAGGTTTTTAATCTTTTCAGCAAGCTGCTTTTCAGTCACTAGGAAGAAAAAGAAAGCTTTCAGTAACTGTACTTCATATCCTAGCGGGGAAGAGGGAAAGAAATCAGACCTATCATTACTACCACTTTAGGGAACATTTTCAAGTAAGGACTAAAGCACAAATCAGGATAGTGTCAGTGCCCTGGCAGTCAGCCCTTTCCACAGGAGTCTAAGCATCGACAACTTTAAATGAAAGTTAGGACTGAAAACAAGACAGTTAAGCATTGGTCATGGACACAAAGCATGTAGCTCTTGCATCCACTTCGCAGAAGCTGGTAAGAGAACGCACAGCAGAGCAGCGCAAGGTGCTGGCTACACACAGATGAGGTACGTTCAAGGGAAGAACTGGCAGTGAGGATGTCAGAGAAGCCTCAGTCCCTGTGACACTCGGGGAGATGCAACACCTTCCCTAAAAACCACCTCTTCCTGCTGTATTGAAACTGAATGTTTGGTCAGCAAAGATAATAGAATGAAAGCTCTGAAAGACCTACTGGGAACAGAAAACAGACTATCAGCTAGCAGACAGCATCAGTAAGCCTCAAGAAACTGCACGGCTTTCTAACAGGCCCTATTGCTCACAGACCTCAAAAGGGCTGTGTGACTGAGCAACAGTTCTTTAGGCACGCATTTGTTTCTCAACCTAAACAAGTCGCCAACCAACCCTCAGGATTCAACAGAAATCATTAACATATTTAAATTATTTTATTGCAAATTAATTTAAAGTAACGTCCAATTGTCATTCTTTCTGAAGTCCTAACCACCCCCGTATTGGAACATCCCAAGCCCCATTTGCCTCATAGCAAATCCTGCAGCACAAACGGGAAGCACTGGTTGTTCCAACCGCATCCCACAGAGTGCAATGGCAGCTGCTACTCCTCCTTCCCCTCCCACACGAGGGCTTCTGGGCCAGAGTGTCCCCCAGCCCTTCCTGCTCTGGGGAGAGGTGCACCAACACGCCACTGCTGAGGTACAAGGCAGTTCTCAGCAGCTTAAGGGGGCCAGGAGTCCCTGCATTAGCTTGGTCTCCCAATTTTACCACTGTGATAAAGAGCGGATTTTATCTTTGCGATTCCAAATGCGACCTACTTCTTAATGCATTTTTGTCACTGTAAATATTCCTTCATTTTAGATAAAGATTTTAATAACAACATGAACTTTATCATGCTTGAAGAATACTTATGTGCTCTTAGCTTTAGTAGTTTCTGTACAGTATTATACAGAAGAATAATTGGGGGGGGCAAAAAACAAAAAGGGGATTAAATCTATGTTGCTTTTGGTGGTTTTTTTTTTTTTTTTTTTTTTTTTTTGGTTGGTTGGTTTTTTTTGAAAAGGCAGGCTGCTAAGTAATTTCTATACCACTGGTACTGGTATTGGAGGTTTTCCCCCTCCAATATTGGTTTTGCAGCACAGAAATCTCCTCACAGATCCAAGATGGATTTTTTCAGCTCACCAATTCTGCATTAATTATATAAAAGGAAACTGCAGTATAACTACAACGAAACTGGAGAGGAATGACAAAAAAGTAGCATGGTTTGTGAAGAGGAAACAGGCAGAGAGTTCATGCAAAGACAATTCTTGGATATTTTTGTTTTGTATTCAATTACAAATGTCAGCAATTGCCCTACTTCAAATTCTATTTCCTCTCCATTCAGTACACTTTAATTTTTATACTTGAAGCTGGAGAAATGCCCTTGTAAAAAGTGATGTGCTCACCACAGGAATATCTGCATATTTAGGTCTACATTTAGAAGGTCTCTTCGCAACTGCACAGCAGGCAGTTTCAGGCTCCCCTAAATCCAAAAAGGCAAAGAGGAACTAGCTACTGCTTTCTGTGAGAAGCAACAAGCAAAAGCATATTTGCTGCTAGTCAGAAAACCAAAACAAACTCTGCCCCACTACCACTGTACCAGTAAACCAATGGATCACATTTATGTTGAACAAGGTGGAGCTTTTCCTTGCCTTTTTCTTTAATTTGCAGGTGTGAGCTGCATTGTTTCTCCTAATGAAAGCATTATCAAAAGCAAAATTGAAGTCCTCGGATTCAGGTAAGTATCATCTACCAGCCTAGCTTACACCATAACCCCAGACCTTGCATTCTCCTTGAAAGGGAGTCAAGATTGACACTTGGTCCTCTGAAATAATCTTCAAAACATTTACATGCCTAAGTATCAAGTACATGGAAAAGCACAGAGAAACTTACCTTGATACATTCTACTCTTTACCTACAGAAGAAGAAATAAAAATAGTTAGCCATAAAAGTAATAAGTGAAAAATGTTATTTTTTCCTATAGAAAAAAAGTTACCACTTACACATGGATTAAAGAAGCACATGGAAAACACATCTATCGCTGCCAACGAGAGTGTTGAATAACACTGCAAACAAGCTTAGGCTGTTTTCTAATAAAAGCTTCTAGATTAATGCTCTGTCCTAGAGCCTTAGTAAACGCCTGTTTACTCAGTCACTAAAAGGACAGCAGTAACTGCCCACATCCAATTTGCAACAAAGAAAATGAAGCCATTTTGCATCAAACAACAGTCATGAACTTGCAAACACAAAACACACCTGCATCCCAGTTCTGATCCATTTAAAGCAACGTATGTTTACATGACAGTTGCTCATTTTGAAACTAACACCGTTAAATTTCAGAAGCTTTCTTTTTATGCTGTGATATTAACACTATTTTGCATTTGAAACTGACCTAGTGTATTCAATATCAAAACTAAGCGAGGAAAAAAATACCAGTGTTCTTACAGATAACATTTAGTTCTAATGTATTTTTGTCAAGCAAAGATAAAGCATTCCACAGATTACCACAGCATATCATCACTGAACTCGACAGCTGTAAAATAAACTGTCCTATTTGATTTTCATCTATGTGTTCTCAAGGAGATGCACTGGTATACTTGAGAGCTGGTGATAGTATTTTTCTTGCACAGAAAATTATCCTTGTGGGAAAGAGGAGGACAAATGCAGAGTGAGTAGCAGAGTGGGGAAAGGGCCCTCCAGTGAGAGCAAAGATCGGGTGTTTAGGGCCCTAAAGGCAGCACCTACAAGCAGCTGGACAATATGACGGGGAAGGATTAACTGCTTGTTTTGGGGATAAGTCAACAACCAGCTCAAGCACATGGAAGGCTTCTCATTTCAAAGATATGCTGACCCTTTCCTCAGCGCTCTTGATTTACATCATGCTCCCTTATTATGCTTTCGAAACCACCCCTTAGTAAAAAAATCTTCAATAAATAGCTTAAAGGAAATGCTTCTTAGCGTGAAGAAAATTACAACTTACTTTAGCTACTAAGCCCAGCATTTAGTTCACATTAATGCTCTAAACGGAAAAATTAAAAACACGAAAGACTACATATTGCTTTGACCCTGGTAATACTGAAACAGTTTTACCACACAAAAGACCGCTCAGTAAGTGAAATATCAGCAGGCTTGCAAGCATGAAGTACACTTACTGAAAGGCAGGTTCTCCAGAAAATTATAGCAAGCGTGGCAATTCCCACTAAGGCGGTGATAATAATAGGCTCCCATGGAAGTCCATGGAAATCGGGCCCAGGACGAATTTCCTCAGGCAGGGTAGCAACCAACTGAAAACCAACAACATTGACAACTATGAATATATTTTTATTAAATACTCAGGCAGAATAAGTAGTCTGTCAAACACTTTTATTCCTGTCATGAAAGCAGAGAACCATCTAGAGCTTTCTTGCAGTTCTTCTGTAAACTGAAAACGAAGAAAACCACAAAGCAGCTCAATGCTTGCATTTCAACTCAGAAGTCTGAGCATCCCAAAGACACCTGACAGTAACAATCTGCTGGCAAAGAACAGCTACACCAAAATAAGCTGATACACACGTCTTGCGATACATGGCACTAGTACTTATTTGATCCATTTCCAAATAACGCTAGAAGGATGGAAAAATATGGAAAAAAAACCCAGCTTTACATCTGGACGTTTGTAACAATCCAGTAAAAACAGCTCATATCTTTTCCCCACTGTCACCCTGGTCACAGGGTCATATGTCATGTGTCTCGTCATACGTGTCTCTGAAGGCCAGAGAGCACCAACACCCTGGAAAAGGTGTGAATACCTGGTATGGTTTACAGGGCCGATACAGACATGGCGCTCGGAAAATAAACCGTACAAGCCACACAGAAACCCCTGCCTCCTCCTTGGCCGCAACTGGCAGAAGCGTGAGACTAAAACAAGGGCGCAGGCTTCGCCCTGCAAAGCCCGACCTAGGGGCGAGCGGGTGCCTTGTCAGGCGCCCCCTCCCCACCCAAGAGGCCGGGCACCGACCCCGCCAGCGGACGCCCCCGCCCCCGCGGGATCGCCTCACACGGCCCGGTCACAGAGGGAGCGGGGCAAGGGTGACACCGACACCCCCTCCTCACACACCCCACCGCGGGCGCGGAGGGACATCCGCCCCGGTCTGCCTCCCCCCGCCGGGGCGGGAGGGGTCACTCGGGGCGCTGAGCCACCCCCCCACC
>WEKW01016916.1:93389-107329 GCA_013389905.1 Sula dactylatra
CCCCCCCGGCAGTTTCTGCGGCATCTGAGGCGAGATTTCGAATTACGGTCCTCCAGGGCACGGAAGAAAGAGGCAAAAGACAAAGCACGGGAAGGACATCGACCTGTTGGAGCGGGTCCCGAGGAGGCCACAAAGAGGGCTGGAGCACCTCTCCTAGGAGGACAGGCTGAGAGAGCTGGGATCGTTCAGCTGGAGAAGAGAAGGCTGCGGGGAGACCTTATTGCCGCCTTCCGGTACTTAAAGGGGGACTGTAGGAAGGATGGAGGCAGTCTCTTTAGCAGGGCCTGTTGTGACAGGACAAGGGGTAATGGCTTTAAACTAAAGGAGGGTGGATTTAGACTGGATATAAGGAAGAAATTTTTTACAATGAGGGTGGTGAAGCGCTGGAACAGGTTGCCCAGAGAGGTTGTGGAGGCCCCATCCCTGGAGTCATTCAAGGTGAGGCTGGACGGAGCTCTGAGCAACCTGATCTGGTTGGGGATGTCCCTGCTCACAGCAGGGGCATTGGACTAGATGGCCTTTAAAGGTCCCTTCCAACCCAAACCATTCTATCATTCTGTAAAAAGTTCATAGAAAGGACAACAGTGTTCCATGGGCTGCTTTAGAAAAGGTACCGCAGAGAGGGACGGACACACAGTGGCTTTGCCAAGCCTGCCTCAGATGGAGCACATACAACTCCAACAGCAAGTCAACAACAACCACCAAAAAAAGCACACACTCTTCAATTCCTAATCAATAAACCTACGTCTTCCAATAAGCTCACAGCACTGTTAGTATTGATAAGCTTTGAATAAGCTTTAAACCATCTTTACTTCTACCCTGATCTGAAGCCTGCCCCTTCCTCTCACTACTACTGTTGCCATGAGTTCAGGCTAGCAGATTCAAATAACCTCCTGCCCAGCATGTTGTTACACTGTGGAACAGCTTCTGTGACCAGCAATTCAACAAGCATCTGCCCTGTTTCTCCGCAGCACTTCTGGCAGTCCTCATAGGAATTCCTGGCAAACAGCATTTAACCACCGTTAAGGAAGGAATGGAAAATAGTCTAAAATACAACTGAACATCTGACTGATGAACCACGTAAGTAATCCACCAGCCATTTAAAATTCATTAGGTACCTTCGCATTCAACCTCGAGTTTCCCTCAGAACTTAGAAGCTGCTCCAAAGTGCTTGGCTATGAGTACCTCAGTAGTGTACAAAAGCTAAGCCAGATGTGCCTGAATTTTTTCTAAATGCTCAGTGAAGATGGATTTATTAAGCATAATCAGAGGTGAATGCAGAACAGCAAAGCTGAGCTTAGCACCAAGAATGGAGTCAAAGGTAGTTTAATGCCAAAACAGAGCTGGGGAAGATAACAGTAATAGAATCCCTCCTTGGCACCATGACGAGTCGGCACAGGTCAGCACGCTTGCTCTAGAGGGAGAAGGCCTCAGCAGAACAGAGTCAAACATTTCCCTACTCCAACACCTTAGCCAGAAATTACTGACCTGCTTGAGAGAAGCTACACTCCATCTTTCCTGGGGTGTAATATACAGCCCACAGTCACAGGTTAAAAAGAGCAAGAAGAGAGAGCACATAATTCTATAGCCTAATGGTTAGACTGTCAGTCCCCCCGCAAGGAGGTGGAAACCTGGGCTGATGGTATACTTCCAGCGATTTCTGCTCTTTATCCACTACCATCCTGGGACACAGTCCACCAGCCTGAGCACAGAGCTCTGACTACGACACTTACAGGAGAACCTTTCTTATTTCTACAGTGCAAAAAGGTAGTAGAAAAACCTCTGCTGAGATGAGTGGTAGCAATACAGTACTGCCACTAGAGGGCCTGTCACGGATTAGTGAAAGCCATCAGGATTACAGCAACATACAATGAAAACGTTAGCAGAAAACCTTGGTATTTGCCTAAAAACGGTTCAACCATGCTCCTCTTTAAGAGCAAAAGAACAAAATAACCCAATTCCAAAAGGTTACCTGCAGCAATATCTTCCCCGGCACTCTGTCCTGGATCAGTTGACCCAAAGGAATTATCTTCCAGCAGCGATCCTCTTTCACTGTCATACCCTTCTTCGGCTTCTCTATTATCTGAGAAGTTGGCCTCTTCATGCTCAGGTGGAACATTAACAGCCCTCTCCTCCTCAGTAGGCTGTTCTGGCCTCTTATCTTCAAGCTGCTGAAATTCCTGATCGCTCTCATCGATGGCATTTGGGTTTCTGATGTCATATCCAGCCTCTTTTGCACCGTCTGTGACAGACAGGGAGACGTGAATTAAGCACTGAGCTAATGTGTATTTCTCACCCACAACTGCCTCCAGTGAAATACTACATTTGACAAAGCTTTCTTGACACTCCTTACACACTTCAGCTTGTGTATTGCTTCCAATATATTCTCAATCAACTTTCAGTAAGATCTAATTAAATGTTTATATCAAATTTATGCAACGTATCAACACTAAACTTGCAGTGAAGTATTGCAAAATGAAATATTTTCATCGTTCATGACTTTGTCAGAAATCACATACTTAACATGTACTACTGTAAAAAGAGCCTTGCTAAGAGCATATGTTACCACTTTACACATTAATCAGAAAAAACAGCAAGTTTGCAGCAGACTCTTATCGCTGGTTCTTCCTCAGTCAGAAGATCTGTTTGGTCGGTATTTCTACTTACTCTTTTACGAATGTGGGCAAAAATACGATGATAGGGACACCTGAGATTTTAGGTGCATGGATTTAGTGCCTGAACTTTGCATTAATCACTGGATCTCTCATAATTAGGTGCTAGCTAGTTCAGAAAAAAAAAGACTGCTCTAAATGCTCCAGAAAATTCAGCACATTAGAATATGTGAATCCCTATTTTTTGAAAGGAAGGGGTATAAACGTGACCTGAATGGTGCCTTCTAGCCACATCTGTGCACAGATCCCACTTATCTTACACAGAACCTGGCCCAGAACAACAGACATGCTGAGCTCAACATTTTCTCTCAGGATTTGTCCCTGGGACACCTACCACAATGCCAGAAATATGCATTAAAAATAGGCAAAATCCCAGCAGATTCCACAGGGCCTCTCTCTTTCAATTCTGCTCCCTCACTCTCCTCTTAAAGCTTCTCTGGGTTACACAATGTTGCCTGGGATAGGGTTTTACTTCCGTTTCATCTATTTATTAACTGATTTAACATCCTACCTTGAACGTGCAGGTGATCATCTTCCAGTTCTGGAATAGATGCAAGTGGGGCACTCTCACTAGCAGACAAATATTTACTCCTTAAAGAATATATTAATTCTTGAATATCATCCATCAGTGCACTCTCCTCATCATACAAATCCATCTCTTTCACCACCTCCTCTTTATTTTCTGCCACTCTGGAATCCAGAACTTTTCCTACAACATCCATAATGCTCGATTCTGAAAACTCAAGTATTTGGTCCAAAGCTTTTTCTATATCTTCGTTATTACGGCTTGCCTTCTGAGCAAGCTCCATCTCTACCTTCATGTCGTGAAACATGGCTTCTATCCTAACCATGTGTTGAAGCCCAAGGTACTTTTGTAGACGTATTACACGCTTTTCATCAAAAAAATCTCTTATTATTGTGAGTCGCTTCAGAGACTCACTGAAGTCTGTTACAGTGTCATTTGTGGCTGCTGAGCTGTCAGCAGGGCTGGGGAAATGTGTAGATTGCTGGTGGTCATTTCTTGTATGCTCTAAATTTTGCACCTCTTTTGAGTCTTTCTGTGAAATGCCCCCTGGGAGATGATCTTTCCCTTGGTTAAAGTCATTGTTGTCTTCTGTGTCAGGAGACTGGAAATTATGTTCTTCCACAGCTGGTGGCTCCTCAGCTTCAGAAGACTCCTCATCATCTTCCAGGACACGTTCTATTTCATCCGATTTAGCATCTTCACTCACTGGTGCGTCAACCTCTTTGTTCCCGCTCTCGCTTGCATCTTGCATGCTGATCGGTTTTTTAGCCTCCCTAGAAAATGAGTTTGTTTCATCTCCTGTTTTGTAAGCAGGATTTGCAGTTCCCGAAACACCTTCACTTCGTACTTTTAATTCAGGGTTTGTACTTTTAACATTTAGTGTATCGCCTTGTACATTTTCAGCCTTTGCTTGTGACAGCTTTGCACTTGCAGCATTCTCATCTTCCAATAGCTCTTCCTCTACTTTTTTCAGGTCAGGGTCATCTTCAGCATCTGGCTCTTCAGATTGCAGTTCTGCTCTTAGTATTTTTTCTTTAAATAAATTTGTGCCAAGATTTCTGTCTGAATCTGCATCCTCACTACGAGCAGTTCCTTGCTGAGTAAGATTCTCTGCATTAGTATTCTGTGTAGTGCTTTCTGATTTTTCTTCAGGGGAACTTTTCGCAACGCTTTCTTCAAATGCTGTCATCTTGCCAAGATTTCTTGAAAGCTCTTCTTTCATATCTGCAGTCTCATTTTCCCATGGCCTAGGTTGCTTAACAGCTCTGCTATGGCCTAGGTCTCCCTTCTCTGCAGGGGTTTCTATCATGTTTCCCCTTTTTGTTTCAGGTTCTTTGTTGAGAGAGGCGGTTTTTTGTCGTTCATGATCAATCTCCCCTGTTTGTTTCAAATCTTCTTCATGTCTTAGCAGCTCCTTCTCCGCAGCAGGCATTCCATGCTCCACTTTCTCTTTTAAGAGCTCAGTATCTCCTAAGTCACTTTGGGATGCGTTTTTTACCTCTTCCGCTGGTTTGGCTGGAACATCAACAGAAGGCTTGTCTTCAGCTCTTCCTTTCTCCTTTGTTTTCTCCCATAACTTTTTGTGCTTGAAATCACTTTCCAAGACCTCTTCCAAGGTGTCATCCTCAAACTTTTTCTCATCTTTCTCTATTTGAGCAAGCGGCACTCTTTCTGGACTTTTGTTGATATCACCAACAGGTGGTTTTAAAGCATCTTGCTGGCTTTTAACCAATGGTTTGGACTCCAGATCATCTCCTGGACTAGGCAAAACATGAGGATCAGGTACAGGTATACTCTTCCACTCTTCAGTATGTGACTCGGTTCCATCAACCGTGAGCTGCTCTTCAAAGTTTTCAGCTTCATTTGTTTTTTCTTTTGAACTCAGATCACCTCCACCTACAGGTTCCTTTCTAAGGAGTTCTTTGGAGAGATCCTCAGGTTGAGTTGTCACTGGCGCTGATCTTTTACTAATTAGCATCACATCATCCTGTTTCTCTTTTGTTTGCTGAGATTGAAACCTGTCCACACTTATACTGTCACCTGACTTCTTGCTCTTACTGAAGGCATCCTTAAGAATTAATGCATCTGAGTCATGTTCTTCCTGATTGTCTCTTTGGTTATTTAGCTCTGTAGCACCCTTTGCATCTTCATCAAGTTCATGATTTTGTGACTCAATATCATCATTTTCATCATCTAAATCCGCTGGGGATGCAATTTCTTCATCTGACATAAAAGGCAGCAAAAGGGTTTCTTCGGACTGATCTGCAAAGTCTGGCTCCTCCTCTGCATCATGAGCATTAACGCTCAAATCTTCATTAAAATCATCTTCCAGCGATGTAACAAGGCGAGTCACCTCATCGTCTGATACAACAGCATCAGCAGTTGAGCCAAACTTTGTTTTCAAGTTCACAGACAGCTCTCTGTTTAAAAGTGTATAGGCATTGACTTCTTCACTCTCTTTGTCAAGTTGACTGGTTTCACCCTGAGGAATACTAGTGTTTTTGGTATTTTCACTTTCTAGCCCTTTTAATTTCCCGTGTAGCATTCCTTTCAAGTGCTCATGTGCAATTTGATCTCCCTGAGAGTTTTCTTTGTGACTATTGACGCTGGAGTCTCCCCCAGTATTTTCAGTTCCTTCTGTAAGAGAACTGTCTACTTCCCTTGTCATGGCAAGGGCTTCCTCATCTTCTCCTGTGCTTAGCTCAAGATCATCTGTCTCCAAAGCATCAAGGGACTCTTCTGTATCAGCCTGTTCAATCTCCTCATCCCTTTCAATTCCTTTAGCTGGTTTTGTCCCTGGATCACTTGATTCAGTTTCCCCTTCATTTGCTCTTGTCTCTTGCAATGACTTCAAAAGCTCATCCACATTATAATTATCAAAATCATCCCTTCCACCATCAAAGCAAACAAAGTCTGTTTCCTGAAATGAAAAACAATATGTAGTCACAAGTACTGTTTTCTTTATTGGAATGATGAGACCAAATCCGTTTGGTTGGTTAGAGAGAGATGCAGCAGCAAAGTAAATTATATTAATCATGCAAAATTAACTCCTGGAGTCCTTAACCAAAATTCTCTTTGAAATCAGTGGAAGTTTTGCCCAGGGACTCTTAGAAACTTAAATAAAAAGCTCACGGGTTAGCCCCATCAAAGACCTGCTAGCGAGGAACAAACTGGAAATCAGCAATGAGGCTGACAGTATTAGAATTTACTCATTCTTCATTCAGGATGTACGTGATAAGTCTATTGCTGAACGCCAGCGAGGAGAAGAAAACAAGCATCACTAAGTTTGTTCATCCCAGTCTCTTTTAGCTAGTCTCTCCTCAAATGACCAAGTCCTCCAAGTAGGAGCTGCTTGTCACACAATTTCTGAAAAATAACTTAACAGCAGTGTAAGCCACTGGATGGAATTTCATAAGGGCCTGAAGCTACACCCACAAACAGGCCTTACTCACACAACTCTGGAGCACATGAAAGCCATTTATGCGTGTAAGGCTTGAAGGCCCAATTCTAGAAGCAAAGGGCTAACACCATATCAGGTTTTATTTGTTTCTGATAATACTTTAAACTTCTAAAGTTTGGGAAAAGAAAGAATTCTGAATACATACCAAACAGCCTACGTGCAAGCCAGCTAGCAGCATTTCTAAAGCTTAATCCAAACAGGTTTTGTTAGAAGAAAACCAGAATATTCAAGAAAAGAAAGATCAATGCCCAGATTTTGGACTGATGCTTACACACCCATCCACATACATATCTGTGCAAATGTTCCACCCCCCAACACGTATGTGCATCTCTGTGCGTATGTAGCTGCTTACTAACAAAAAGTAACTAAGGATCACTGATATTCCCATTCTCCTCCTCAGGGATTTCACTGAATGCCAAGGTAAGAAAGAATAAGCAGCTCAATTAAAAAAATAACAAATAAGACTTACATCTGTTGGTAATTCTAGCTCCTCATTGGAATAGTTATGATTTATTTCAAGTAAATCCTTCGGAAAATATCCAAAATCACTTCCAACCTGCCAGAAAACAAACACAAGCAAACAAAAAGCAGTAAAGAAGCTTTCGAAATCATGTGACTGTGTTAAAATCCTAATTACAGACACTAGTAACAAACATGTCAACTCACTCACTCTTAAGTATTTCTAGATGAAGTTTAACACAGCGAATAAAAGAAGACGACTAGCAAAGCCTTGTTTATGCAAGAGTTTTCATCGCAGTTTTAGACTTACATTTCACAACACCTTTGTGGAGTTACTGAGTTTTACTGTTCGCGTTTTAAAGCCCGACTTATAACAAATTATTAAGAGAGCTGGGAGCAAAGCCCAAGCATTCTGGCTCACATGTTTTAACTGCTATTGTGTGCTCTCACTGGCACCACATATGCCTCAACTATTTTCTGAAGTAGTAAGCAGAAGGGGATCTTTAACTAATAAGATTTACATCCATGCACAATATTACAGCCTAAAATACACTCACTTTGTAGCTTAAGGAAAAAAAAAAAGTTTCTTAAAGCAGATTTTAGGAAAATGCAATTGTACCTGAGGTAATAATCTATTTTAAAACCTGTGTGGAAAATATCCCCCCCTCTGCAAATGCACTGTTGCTTTTCAGTGACTAATACAAGCAAAAATCAGTTGCAGATGGCTATTTTCAAGCAAGTCAACGTGCTAAGCCAAGGCAAACAGTAGAAGACAAGGATCTCTCTTATCACCCACTGGGTAAGACCTACATAGTAATGTTCTCACTTGAGAGTTCTGACAACAGCTGTCAAGAAGCCAATATTAATAGCATGCTATCACTGTGCAGATTAGATAATCGAGGCAATTAGGGCCTGGTGGACATACCTAGAAAGGTACAGAGTTCCTAGACAACCAAAATATCTGGGGGGGAAAAAAAGTTTTGGTCATTTCCTCAACGTTTTGTTACAGGAGGAAGATGACAATCACCATTTTTCTTGAAAAGTTTATTTGGGAAGAGCACGCAGTTAAAGATCAAATTAAAAAGGAAGCCAGTTATGTCAAAATCATTAGGGATATATGGATATACATATCGTTACCTTCGTATCACTGAAACAGGCTCACCTAACCTGAAGTTTTCTGGATTTACAATGGCATAAAAAAAGGAAAATTGTGTCCAGTAAATAATATGTACTAATACCTTTTTTTTTTTGGTTATGCAAGCAAAGTAAGCACCGATAGGTTATGGGGTTTCCTTTTGTAAGTATTCCTCATTCAAATCTTACCTTCCATAGTTGAGATCTCTCAAGTTAGTTATACATACATAGAAAAAAGAAATCTATTACCTCCCCACCTTTTGTAAACACAGAGATCCTCTCTTATGGAAAAGAGATAATGTATGCAGGTTTGTTATTGGGGATGGGAAATCAAACTAGGCCAGTCAAATCAAAAGCTTGTCCTTGTGCGGTATACTACAGTGTTAGTCTAAATTGGCCTGTTTCTCTCTACAAACTTCTATTCCAGTTTTAAATGATCTTTCTAAAAACAAAAGCCAAAGCTTTGAAGTAGCCTCCTTACAGACTAACCTCCGTGACTACCATTATAATTAGGCATCACAATTTGAAACTCATTTAGTGTAATCCAAGCTGCTGACCATACAAGTCCTCTGCAGTGACCCAGTTTGCCACTTATGTGGTTTACGAGCCATACGGGATCTGCATGCCCAAAATTTCATCTGCTCCTCTTCTTACAAGTTCTCTCTTGTAAGGGGAAAAAATGCCCCATTGTGCAAATAAAGGAAACATTCTTCATTCTCTACAGACACGACAGAGGGAAGGCATTATGAATGCCAAGCAAATATGGGAGAAAAAAGTGCATCCTTCAGTTCCGCTCCCTTCCCAGCTAAAATGCCGTGGGTGGAGTAGCTGTGCGTACAGCATTTGTCCCCACCAGTGCCCACATGTGGCAGCCAGCTGCAGCAGATTCACTGACCACCGCCGACCAAGAAACCAGCTTCTCACACTGCCTACCTTAGTGCCAGAAAACAGACAGCTGGGAAACAAGAAGTTCAAATGTATTTAATCTTAAAGCCCACATCCCCAAAGCACAGGCATCACAGGTACCTAAAACTGCAGAACGCTGGTCAAAGAAGGGAGTTGGTCTGGCCTGCCCTTTCTGGGTGCTGGCATTGTTAAGAAAACACAGAAACAACAGGAATAAATTCCCTAGTCCTCTGAGTCCTCCAGACATACTCTGTCTTACTTTAAACTTCCCCCACCTGTCTTCCTGTCCACTACCCTGCGTATAAGATTTGAAAACAAACCAAAAAGTCACCAACCACCATAAAAACCCCATGATCTGCAACCAAGTCCATGTCTTGTAATATGAGGTCAGAAATAGTTTTCTCAACCTTGATTCAAAGGAATAAAATTCAGCCCTCTGCTACAAGATAAAATAACAGTCTTCTGCAGAAGGAATTTAAAGTGTCTTTGCTGAAATGTTTTGTTAAAAAGTAGCAGCTTTTACTTGAATTCTCTGAAGTAGTTTTGGAGTTCTGGATCCCGCTGAAGATGAGGGCAGGAGAAATGCACAGGAGGAAAGCCTACATAACACAGCTTGACGCTGTAAATGATGTGAGGGTGGGTGCTGAAGAAACTAGTTTTAGAGCAGGACGGGGTGCATTGGACAATGAGAGTACCAGCTGTGCTCCACCTTTCGGCTTTGGGGTGGGGGGCGAATAAAATAAAGTATTTTCCTGGAACTGAGGTATTTGTGAAATTTATAACGTAAAATCACTACTAAATAACAGTCATAGAATACTGTCCAAGCATTTGGCTTTGCTTTATTAATGAGGTTTAGACAGCCCTGCTAAAAACCACGTGCTGTATAATGTATAGAATATATATTATAGCTGGGTTGCAGAATTTTTTCACATGCAAAATACTCACAGAGCTCAATGGGAGTTCTGCAAGCAATAAAGTATACAAGACTGGGATCATAAAATAAAGGATCTATTTTGTTAAAATACAACACGTTTGCTGGCACAGGGGAAAAAAAGAATAAAAAAAAATTCAACAATGGAAGGACGAAGTGAATTAGAAAAGCAAAGGCAAATAACAGCCCAGACCCAACTACTATAGATTTTTCAGCCTTGGTGAAAGGCTCCTTACTTATCAGATCATCTCCCTTCAGGTCAAAAATACTATTGTATTTCTCACGGCTCCTCAAAATCGATTTCAGGATTAGAGCCTGTATTTACACCTTGTCTGAAATAAGCCCCAGGCTGCAGTAGTTGAATCTTCTCATACACACATTCCCCTAACCTCTGTCCCCATCTAAAGATCAGAATACCAGTTATCCCTTGATTTCATAGTTGCCATTATGCCCTAACAAATACTTTGCCCCAAAACTTTGGGGAATGGAAAAAGGCAGTAGGGTAGATGCACGAGATCAAATGACACACACGAGCATAAAGTCACGCAATGAGATCCCAAAAGGGCTGCGGCAGAAGGTAACGTGCCTTCCACTGGAATTTGTTTGAATGCAGACCTCACTAGGTAGCCTGTTTTTAATTAGCAAGCAACAGCCTCCCCCTAGCTCCAAGACTGCACACCACAGGCACGGCTGGTCTGCATAAATCAAGTTGCCCAGCCGAGTGCGCCGGGGGAAGTCACGCTGCATGAGGGAGACCCCAGCGCTACCTGCGAGTCAGGGACAGGGTCAGACATGCCAGTGCCCTACTCAGCATACAAGGGTAGGCACATCTGACCCCACTGCAACGTTTGCAAACTGGTCGTTGCAATACTATAATAAATGCAGAAGCAGTCAATCAAACTGGGGAAAAAAGAAAGCATTATAGCCACCAACTGAAAGGAATTAGTCTGTCATCACTGCCCTAAAAGGAACACAAAACAGCGTAACAGAATTAAAAACCGACAACAAATAAGATGGAGCTCTGCAGTTCTTTTAGACCTGCAACTTCAGCTTTTACTTGTTTAAGCAAACATCCTTTTAACTCTGAGACACACCTAACTGTTGCATGAGCTTCCTATCAGTGAATATTAACTCAGCAATTACCTTAAACCTGCTGTCTGATTTTGCAGCCTGCATTACACCTTGTTAGAAGATGCAAAATTGGCCCCACGTTGCTACTCTGCGTCTCAAGAACTGGCAGCCCTGGAAACCTGTACCGGCTAATTAACCAGATTATTTATGGTACAGTACATGTCAGAAGGGAATTACCAGCATGAAACAATTATAAACTCTTCTTTAACCACGTGCTGCTGTTTTCTGCTCTCTTCTGTATCATTCTAATTGGATTCAGCTCCTGCTGAGTGCTTGGCTGTCCACACCCAGACTGAACAGGTTCCTGAACAGGTTAGAGAAAGTGATACATCCTGCTTTCCACTAAACCACTAGTCCCACAGTCAACGCCCAGGTGTGGCTTCGAGCAGCCTAGACTACTGTCGCAGGCAATCGTCTATCCCTTGTAGAAGACCAGGAGGTTGAAGTAAATGATTTGGATGCAAAAAGGTACGTAGGGGAAGCACGGGGAGGGAGCAAGCGGGACTAGGTCCAAGCGACCTCCAGACTGCCAGCATTTTCAAGGGAAGTCCACAAAAATTGCTCTTCCTCCAGGGTATCTCGGTTCTGCTTCTATCAGGCAAATAAGGTGTTTATCACAAAAGCTGAGAGGAGTTTTCTGTGAAATAACTGCAAGTATGGGGACCTTCCTTTCTCATTAACCCTCTCTTGATTGCCCAGAGGAGGACGACTCAGACCAGGCCACTACTCTCCAAGCTGCTACAATGTGTTACTAAAGCTGAGAGACAGACCTTTTAAAAACCAAATCTACCTTAATTCTTTTTAGTTTTACTACTTTTTCTCCTCCAGTTCTGCATGCAGCTTAGATTAAGAAGCTAAAGACGGCAACTGAGTATTAGGAAGAGAAATGCGATTAAGACACTGTCGTGGTTTAACCCCAGTCAGCAACTAAGCCCCACACAGCCACTCACTCACTCCCCCCTCGTGGGATGGGGAAGAGAATCAGAAGAGTAAAAGTGAGGAAACTCCTGGGGTGAGATAAAGACAGTTTAACAGGCAAAGCAAAAGCCGCGCACGCAAGCAAAGCAAAACCAGGAATTCATTCACTCCTTCCCATGGGCAGGCAGGTGTTCAGCCATCTCCAGGAAAGCAGGGCTCCATCACGCGTAATGGTTACTTGGGAAGGCAAACACCATCACTCCAAACATCCCCCCACTTCCTTCTTCTTCCCCCAGTTTTATATACTGAGCATGACATCATATGGTATGGAATATCCCTTTGGTCAGTTGGGGTCAGCTGTCCTGGCTGTGTCCCCTCCCAGCTTCCTGTGCACCCAGCAGAGCATGGGAAGCTGAAAAAGTCCTTGACTAGTGTAAGCGCTACTTAGCAACAACTAAAACATCTCCACATTATCAACACTGTTGATAGCATAAATCCAAAACATAACCCCACAGTAGCTATTATGAAGAAAAAATTAACTCTATCCCAGCAGAAACTAGGACAGACACGCACATGGAACGATTTTTAGCAGGATTACACAGAGCACAGGATAAGACTGCACTGGGTTAAACAAAAGTGCAGGCTTAACCCTCCTTAGATGGGAAGGGAGGCTCAGCTTCCAGGCAGGCTCACAGGCTGCCACTTACAGAGCCGCAACGGGAGGTTTTCAACACTAAGGCGGTTTTCTAAGAGTTTTTAGCACGCATTAGCAATGCCCATTTTTCACAGCACTTAATGCCTTAGGTTTGATCCAAACACAGCTCATTTCACACTCGTCTCAAGACAAAATGGCATTCATTACGTTATTTAGTTGTGTTCAAAACCCTAAGTGTCCTTCTATGAGGCAAAAGGAAGGAAAAAGATTACCAACAGAAAGCGCCAAAAAGAGCAAAAAGAACAAATTCTTTATAGTACTCACACTTCCAGCCCAGAGCTCGGTTGATTTTCCTATTAGTTTGTAATATACGTACACTGCTTCTCCTTTCTTAAAATTTACAAAGCGACAGTCTGGACCTTTGAAGTCTTGCATTGCCTTCCCTCGGCACATTAACACTGTCCGAAGAAAACAAAAAGCAGTGTATTACTTTAAAAATAATAATAAAACAGTTTCGTGAAAGGGGTCTTTGCCTGGGCTGAAAACAAGACCTTCCCGCACCTGCTGGTTTCTTTTTTTTCCAGACTGGGTCAAGAGATAAGAACTTAACTGAAAGTATAACTAAAATAACAGATTATTTAAAAAAAAAAAAAGCAAGCTCACCGATGGAGACAAGCATTTGACAAAGCACTTGAGAATTACATTTGAGAAGTGCGTTATGAAGCTAATTACTAATATTAAATTAGACGGGCTGGAAGATGACGTCCGTATCCAAGCGAATCAACCCTGCAATCGTTCAACGCACAAAAAAACCCCTGAGAGCGCGTTTATTACACGAGGGGTTTGCACGGGGGGGGGGGGGGGCCCCCCCCAAAAAAAAAAAAACAAACAAGAAAAAACAAGCAAACAAAAAAAGCAGACGCTGCGGGAATCCGAAAACTTGGCAAAGAGGAGCGGAACGCCGCAGGTCGGCGCAGCGTTTCCATTTCCCCGATTCCACCCAATTTCCGTGCCAAACCAGGGGGGTGGATGGGGGGCTTTGCGAAACGCCCCGTCGGGCATGCGGCGTGCGCGTCTTTCCCGTAAGCGCTGCCCGGAGCGCGGGGACCGGGCAGGGCCCCCCCCCGGGCCGAGGTGTGTCCCCCTCC
>WEKW01016916.1:118356-147464 GCA_013389905.1 Sula dactylatra
GAGCATGTTTACTTAGTTCCAGAAGTCTGTGTCAGCAATCTTGTCCATAACATACATTGATTTCTGTTACAGTTTGATCTCTATAATATTGAAAATTAGATACTTGTCCTTTCACATATTGAACCTGTCTAGCAACTAGTTTCTTTGCTTGTTTTCAATGAGCTGTGCATTTAAGCTAAAAGAAGTTAATTTCTGCTGGCAGTTGGCAGATGAGTCTTTGCTGTATTGAGCTTCTGTAGAGTTGCTTTTAAATTCCTGCTTTCCCTGCCCTTGCTCATTGATTTTTGGTAGCTTCTTGCAAACAACGTTTTGCAATGTTGTGCCACTTGATGGCGCTAATGTGCTTCTGTTAGGGCAGATGTTTTAAGACGGCTTCATAAAGTTTAGACTTTTAAACTGTAGCATATGTGCACAAAATTCTATCTTCTCAGTGCTTTCTAGCGGTGGTTCTATACGCTAGTCTCTTAAAAGATAGTGACAAATCAAAGAACTGGTCTGATAGGTCCAGAAATTGTGGTCCAATGCACAGAGCAGCAGACCAGGGACCTAGAACTGGCCTAGGAAGGAAATGATGTTGCCTTGCAAAAAGGGGACACTGGATATGGACTGCTCCTTGAGAATGTTTTTGTCATATGCAGTGTTCTTCAGCAGCCATCAAGGTATTTCATCCATTGTATCACAGAGTAGTGTCACAGATGTGCAAAATGGACTTAGATACTCTATATCAAGGCGCTAAGGTACCAAACTACTTAATTTTCCTAATTAAAACACCCAAAACTCTGAAGCCTGTGCTTCTCTTGATCAAGTAGAAGTCTTCAAAAGCTTTCACATTAAAATAATGTATCTGGGTTTTTTGTTTTGTTTTTTTTTAGATCTTGTATGATATAGTTCCTTCTCATGAGCTAATGATAGATTTTAATACAATGCTTCAAAAATCAAGTAAGTCTTTAAATGTCTTTGCTCTTTTCCTGTATGTTAATCTAGAATAATATTCTGAAATTATTCTGCAGCCTTCTTTCTGCTTTTTGACATAGTTCTGTTTGTTTTAAAAAAAAAAAAAAAAAACCAACCCCAAGCCCAACTTTCCAATCACAGGAACCTTTAAGCCGGATGTGTGAGCAGGCATTTACAGACTTCTGTGAAAAAAAAAAAAAAAGCCTTTCTCATTTTAAAGGCCGATCAAAGCAGACTGTAAGGCACAGCCAGGATCTCAAAAATAACTCTTAAGTTTTGGTGGTGTTTTTTGTTTGAGATTTGTTTGTTTGGTTGGTTTTTTTTTTTTGAGGTACCTTACTCTGAATGCCAGGGTGTCTATTCCCTTTTTGGGGTCTCTGGTTTTGTTTTTTTTTTCTTCTGGGGGATTTAAGATGGATCCTATGCCTTAGTTCATTGTTATTGATCAAAGAACAAAATCTTCCTCATCTTCTTCAAGGGAGTTTTATCTTCAAGCTGGTAGGAAAGTCTTCCAATCTGGAGACTATTTTTCCATCCTGATCAGCGGCATTCCAAACTGTGTGTCATCTTGGGACCTGGTATGTTGCAGCAAGTCAGCAGATTGGGAAATGTCCTTGAATCAAGATTTGTTCTCTGTTCTGCTTTCCCTCTTTGGGAGTTGAAAAAACAGCCTCCTGGCTGAAACCTCCCCATTTCTGTTCACGCATGACACACTTGCTAACTTTTTGTAGCTATTGAGGACAACCTGATTTGTTCTTCAAAAAATTTATACTGATAAACATAACTTTTTCGGCACTTTTCTGCTGTGATAGGTCAAGTGTTGTTTTAAGAATTCTGCTGCTACAGAAGTTCTGATGTGAAATGTCTGTTTTATTCATATGAGTCCCAGATTTGATTCTGGCCTTTTTTGGTGGTATCTCAGGATTTGAAGGGTTCCAGAGGCAGTGTGTTCCCTTCCCATGGGAAGAACATGAACAGTGGTGCCCATTAGAAGCACTGGTCAGTGAGCTTTGGAAACAGCAACTATTGTGAGCTAGGCAGTATGGGATAAGTGAGCAGTCCTACGTGTGCCTCTTGAGTCAGCAGTTTGTGAGCAGGATGGGAGTAGGGACAGAGTGCCTCTGGTGTGTGTTGTGCTCTAGAGCCAGGATGTATTCCTTAACTTTATCTTTTGGAAGAGGCAGAAGGCAATGGTGGGAACCCTCAATAACAGGGAGGAGGCAGGATGGAGAACTTATTGCTTACTAATGGGTTCGGCCTGATCCAAGTAATTCATTAACCAGCTTAATCTTTTTCCAGAGAAAAGAAAAAAACGCCGACTGGGACTAGAAGTTATTTTTGCAGGCTTGGATTATGCTGGCTGGAAGGAAAATGTAAAAGCATGGAGCTGTTTGGCAAGACAGGTGAAACAAATTGTAATGTAAGTCTCTCTGATACAATGTGCTAAAACAGAATGTGTCAAATCTCCAACTTTAAGCAATTGACAGTGATACTGTGTAGTCTTTGTCTTCTGTGCTGGTGAACGGAATTGCTGTCTGGCCTACCCGGAGTTCTGGGGCAGCGCTTGGCTGCAGTGTGCTTTCACTGAGAGGAAAGAAGAAATTATTATTGAGGGGAATTCTGAATGTTGCAGTATTATCATTGCCTGAAAAAAGTTGGTTGCTTTTTTTTTACCAGGTTATGTGCTTGTGAAGGAAGAGTTATTTAGATGTTCAGGTAGCTTTTGCTGCCCATCACTATTCTCCCTCTTTCGGGGGGGTGGGGTGGGCATGGAAATACCCAAGTTGGTGAGTCTTCTACTCTGTTACTATATGTGCATTATTTCAAGCTGGTTTGAGAACTGCTGGGCTGCAACAGGGGCATGACTGGTACTGTACAGACTGGTGTGTTGCGTGGTGGCGGTAGCTGTTACAGAATGCTGCCGGTGTATTCTTAAAAACTGAGCCAATGTGCCTAGGGATTCATGTGCCCTCGCCAATGCTGACAGACACAGCCTCTGATTTCAGAGGAAACCATCTCAGGAAAATTGTGCCCAGAAGGCCTCTAATGTCTAGACTTATTTTGCCCAGCTAACAGGGTGTTCTGTTTTTTAAGCCCTATATATTTACAGTAAATTAATTCAGTACTTAATTTGATCTGTTTTGCTGTTGTATTGCCGCCTCCACCTACACAGCATCTGCTGTTAAGGTCCAGAAGCTAGTGGAGTAAAGCTAGGAGTGTTGTAGCACTGAGTTAGTAAAAATGGTATGATACTCTAACTTTGCCTGCATTTTTGTATTTGAAGACACAACTTTAGAGTATCTTGAAATATACTGGGCATCTTGGTTGGTTTTTGGGAATATCACTTCCCTGTTGTAGGTAGTTCCTATTTCTGAAATTCTTGGTTTAAGGTCTTTATTGCATAACAGTTATTGGGATAAGTATTTGGGATAAGTTAGTCTATGCATACTCAAAGACTAACACAAACCTTTTCTAAAAACAAACTAACCCCTTCATACTACTTATTTGTTGACAAACTTGAAGAAACTTTATTACTATTGACAAACTGGCACACAACTCAAAGGCTTGCTTCATTTCACACCATAGTCTGTGTTACTGCCAAGTCTAAATAAGACTGCTAGATTTCACCTCCTGCCTCACTAGTGTTGCCAGGGATAAAAAAAAAAGGTTATTTCTGTTTAGATTAGTGTTTCAGTCTGTGGTGTGAGGTCAGTGTGTCTATGCTAGCAATTTGAGATTTGTAGCAAGTTGATTATAAAATTCCGTGCCTCCTAGTCATCTTTTCATGCCAGTTTAAGCTTTCCCATAACTTATTTTACCTTTTTTCAGCTCTGAGAAGCATCTTGACTGGATCAAGCAGGAGTGGAACTCCAGAAAGGACTGGTGGCCAGCCTTCCATTTTAGCCATTACTTGGCAAAAAGGAATTGGCAGGAAAATGAAAGCCTTTCATATGAAAAAGCTCTGGTGGCTGGAATCTTACTGGGAAAGGGTAATACTAAATGTTCTTTCCTTTTCCCTACCTAGAACAGAAATAATGTCTTGTTCTAGCCCTAATGGGATGGGATGCAGCTGATCTACTCCCTGGAAAAAATGCTGTTTTTTTGACTGTTTTCTTTGAAGCTGAATATGAGAAAAATATTTACATTACTTTGATATTTGACAGTGAGGCATATTTTGCATAACTTGTCTTATCCTGGTTTAGAATTCTGTTTTATCTGGCCTTGTTGAGCAGTCATAATACTATTTAGCTTGTTGTTTAACCACAATTTCAAAACGCACAACGTGCTCCTGAGTGAATGTTGTGAGGACTGCGGAGAGCTTGCTTGCTGGATTCCAGTCGAAGCAGTGTCTCAGCAAATACTGGGGAGCAACTGGTCCTTAAGGACCATGGGGGTGTTGTAATGCGGGAAAGAGGAGGAGGGGGGGTGTTGAGTGAAAGCCATCAGCAGTTTGGTAAGAAGGTGAAGAATATGGCCTCTTTAGTAGCATTCTTTTGAAATGCTGCCAAAACCAAGTGGAGTATCAGGCCAAGAAGCAGCTGCTAAATTGAGAATGAGAATATGGTGTGGAGACCATGGCTTGTACACACCAGTTTGGACTTTTGTTTGATAGGCAACTTGTTCATTGTCAGCTTTTCTGTAACTTTATCTTCTGGACTTCATAAAACAATTTCTCATGTTGAAAGTCTTTTTTTTTTTTTTCTTTCAGTAATACGTTATCAAATGTCTCCCAGCTTTTATTTTCAGATGGCTAATAAAAAAATGTTCCAATTCATTTTCTTTAATGAATTTTCTATGCTTATTGGTATCAGTATGAGCCTATATTTTCCTTATTAATGCAATAAGTTAATGTATGAAATCAATGCTTCTTTACACTCTTGAGACTTTAATTTCTAATTATTTGAAGAGTAAAAACAAAAGAGAAAAAATATTTTGCAAGACAGCACACATTTATATGTGTGTGGAATGTTTTCTGGGTCAAATGAGGATAGATTATTTAATGCTGTAGTGATGCCTCAAATGTGCATATCTTGGACTACTTTATTACTGTTCATTACTGAAAACTTTCTTAAATGCATGTTATTTATACAGTGAAAGTGTTTCGTATTTGCTTGTATCATGGTATAACTTACTTTGCTTTTTCGTTTTTTCCTTAGATTGCAAATACTTTAAATATGTATCACACCAAGGCTGCAAAGCTCAGGTGAAAAGATTTCGGATACTGAAGAAATTTGTTAATAAGTACAATCCTGCCTACCTGAGAATATCTGGACTTGCAGATTCCTCTGTACAACCTTGATTAGAAGGCATCCTTAAGGTTCTTGCTGTATTTTTTTCCTCTCTGTGAAACCTCCTTCTGTATTGGTGCTGTTCTAAAACATCTAGGCAGACCCTATCGACTCAGTACTGGACTTTTTTATATACTTGTAAAATGCTTTGGTTTGTATTTATTTTATAATAAAATGAATATAAATCGACTGATAGGGTTGAGGAATTTCTTTAATATTAGTCCCATATTTCTGTGTGAAATGCAAACAGCATTGATTTCAAATACATCTTGAAAAATATTTAGTATTATGGTGTGGAATTTCTGTATCATGACTATTGTAGGGTTGATCCTCCTTATATTTAGATGTGTAGATCGTGATTTAAATGACTGCTGGAATTTAGTTCCAAATTTATTCAGGACTAGCAGTGGCATTCACAGTATGTGTAGTGTCTTTAACCTAGAAACAGGACATGAAGTGTGGAAATGCATTCTCAACCCGTAAAGGTTACATAGCTTGCTGCTTCTAACTGATCATTCCCTGAAATATATTGAAAATGATGAGGCATGTGTCACATTTTTTGCATTGTATATTGAGAAGAATTATAGGTCATGAAGATCTACTGCAGCTTGTTCAAATAGATGATGCACTTCAACATATCCAAAGGCAGTTTTCCCACGTGTCACACTTAGGGGTTGTGTGTCCAGTTCAGGGATTGTTTTCACATCATTGGTAGGAGAGAGAAGGGAAGCAAGTCTTGCAGCGCTTTGAAAAAGCAAATGCACAGAACTATTGAAAACTTCTCTGCTTGGTGTAAGAGACTTTCTAGAATCTTTCTCCAGTCTTGCCTGGAGTTGAAATGTGCACTGTTGCTGTGTTTGGAAAGCAAATGCTGATGTGTTGTCACAAACTAGCATTCCAGTTTGCTTGAAAACAACAACAAAACAGTTTCCAAATACCACTTTTCTTTTAATGACAGGTCTGTAGAACTCTGTTGGATGAACTGCTTGAACTACCTCTGGGAATGAAATAAAGTTGTCTTTATCCATATACTACTTCGCTATTCAGTATAGCTGTGCTTTTAAAAGCTGTGTATTTATCTGGGATTTTGGTCTGGGTTAATAAGGGTCTTGTGAAATGTGCCTTAAAACATTAAGTGATCATAAGATTATGTGTCTAAGACATTAAGTATGCTACTTGCCATAACTGTATGTTTTATCAAAAAAAAGGCAGCAATTTTCCATCATTCCAGACATGTGTGCTAGTTTAGCTCTGACTCCTTAAGAATGCTGCCACCTCACTCTGTAATATTTTAGTTTTTTGTTGGAGGCCTTCAACTGAGTATTGACTGTTTTAATTTCAATTGTGAAGTTTAAAAATGCTCTTCCCCTGCATCCTGTAAGGTGTCCCACACTCTTGGGAAGCAATCCCCCTTAATCCGAAAGGTGATCCAGATTGTTGCTCCCAGTAATTCACCTCGATGGGTTTCACGCCTGGACCATGGGGCTAAAGCTGTCCTGGGACAGCCCTGGGAGTCAACCAGGCAAGGCGTCCCTTCCCTGGATTCCTTAATTTGGCTTCCTGCTTACCGCTGTGCTGCTCTGTTCATCTGGATTTGCAAAGATGGGCCTTTGATGGGCTGGTGACTCTTTTGTGATGGGCCTGGGAGCATCCCAGCAGGGTAGTATTTGGGCTTTCCCCTTCCATTGTCTCTCGGCACTCTTCTGTGGGTGTGCAGAGGAGCTTTTATCATATAGCCTGACACAGAATAGTATAAAAATTGAATGTTAGAGCCCCTGCTGCTTGTTGAGAGCTCCCATATAATTTTCCTTCTGTCCCCTTAGCTGCCTGTGGGAGAAGTGTATGCCTTGCAGCAGCTGAGAAACCATGTCTTTATTGAGGAAGAAATACGAAAAAAAGCAGTAGAGATTTGGGTAGAGGTAAGAACAACTCAGTAAGGACAAAGAGGAGCTTGATGTCTTTGAAAATTCTGTTAATCTGTTGTGCTCACTGCTTTCTCCTGTGATGTCTGGTAGCAGGGTTGCTGCCAGGGATCATGTTCTCTCCTGGTACTAGAACTACCATGCTGCAGTCAGCAAGTAGAGGAGCAGCAGAGTCCCAGCTTTTGAGTAACTTATTTCAAGCATTGCTCTTTCATGCCCTGCAGGAAACTTGCTATCTCCTGACACCATAGAACTTACACCTGAGACAAACCTGTAGGTCACAAGTCCTGAGTGGAATTTCCTGTGTGAGTTATTCAGTGCATACTGTGTTTTTGAGCTTGTGTGTTGTACTTTGAATGTGGTAACTCTTAGTGGATTGGAATATTTTGCTTTGGCCCTGAATTATGTGGTCTAGTTTTGGTTTTCTTATGACTTTGTTTTCCTGAAAGCGGGCTCGTTCACCCGGTGTGCAATACGCCAACATACCCACACAGCGGTGGTATTCTATTCATTTCATATTTGCGCAGAGATGGGTTCTAGGTGGTAACTCCACAAAGCTAGCACACAGCACAAAGAAACTACAGGGTATTTATCTTGTTACATGATTAGTAAAAACCCACCTAAATTCATATTAATTTGTTAATAGTTATCATCTCATCTGCTTTTGGTTAGCTATATTTTAATTAGCCTCACTAGCTATGTAAATTAGCATGCATACTCCTTTCAGGAGTTGGGTTGGGCAAGTCTTCTCAGTCCTGAAATGAGTCAGTGGTTGCGATCTCCCCCTGCCACCTTTACCTTTCCCCTAGCTACTGCAGTTTTGGCTGACTTCACACTTTATCACCCAGCTTTCAGCATCTTCTGAGGCAGGATGTTCCCTCTTATCAGTCTCTCAGTCCTTCTTCAAGGATATAGTCGTAAAACAGCTGCTTCCTTATCTCTCAGTTCCCTCCTTTGACTGCCAGATTCTGTTTTGCAAAGCTCCCATGGTCTATTGTTATTACTTTGGAAAATTTTATTTTTCTGCGGGATATCAGCTTGACGTCTTCATCCTGTGTGCAAAACTTCTGTGAGGATTTTTTTCCATCCACGAAACAAACATCTTTTCTTTGCTGATCTCCTTTTTGCAGAGGCAAGGAATTTGTTCGGGGAACCCACATCTATCCACAGACTCGGTGTCTGTTGTCCCCCCATTTATTCCACCTCTTCTTTTGGTATTTTTAATATTAAAAAGCCTAATGTAATGATAACGCAAAATTACAATTCACTTCAGCTCTATCCTCTGCTTACCCTTTTGTTCCATTGATGTTTTTGATGATCCTGCTTGTACTTTCCTGTTTCAAGAATGCCTTTACCAAAGTTCAAGGAAAGCAAGCTATTGAAATGTCAGCTGCTTTTTAAAGCACCCATGTGTTTTTACCCCTTTCCTTTTCCCCACCAGGTTCTCTGCATTCTGAGCAGCTGTCTCATTCTGGAAACTTTGGCGAGCCTTGCCTTAGCTTTCAGAGCAGTGTAAGCATATTGTCAGCAGTAAACAGGTGTGTACCTCACCCTTGGAGTAGCCCCTGCAGAACCAGAAGGTTGATGCGCTTTGTACTGGTTTGAATTTACAGTTCTTCAGGGCTTTCTGTAACTGGTGTTCTTATCTGCGACGGTAAGTGGGAAGTTCACTCAGTCTTGTTTTGTTGTGTTTAAAGACTGGGTGGCTGGAGGTGGTATGTTGGCTAAAGCGGTGGGTGGTGGGGGAAGACTGCCTGCTGCAAGGAGTCCTTGGGTAACGTTAGTGGTAGGCTCGGTGGGAGGTTATGCGTTCTCCCCTTGCCCAAATGTGAATGAAGCTATTCTGGCTTTTCTGCCCTCATCAGGGAGCAACAAGGAGTGTTCTTGCCTCTTGGTCTGACATATCTGGTAACTAGGAAGTACAGTTCCACACACGGGTAAATATTCTGAATTTTGTCTGCAAATGGCATGCCTCTTAGGAAAGGGAGAGAGGTGCGCTTAAGTTCTCTTAATGTGGATAATGTTAGTTACCCGAAAGAGCTCAGTAATGCTAAAGGAATTAAAAGCATAGGGAACTTGTAGGCCGTAGTTACAAATCAAGAGTATGCATGTATCATCACTTATCCTTGCTGTTTGCTGTGGTTTCAAAATAAGACGATTGCCAGGGGACACCAAAGTAATGCCTTAATTTCAGTGATTGTCTGCAATGTATGAGAGCAATAACTGAGATAAGCTGATATTTCAGCAGATTTAAATACTTGGATTTAAAATGCTTTATCTTCTGACAGTGCTGAATCTTGATTGGCATGTTTCCAGCTCATTGAAGTCTAAGCAGACAGGACTATCAGCAGGCTGCTAGACAGTTAAGGTGCCACAATTTCGAGCCACAGCAAAACAGGTGAAGGCTAAAAACCTAGGGTTTTTTTTAAAACAACTGCTTCCCAATAAAGAATCTGAGGAGATCCATAATCGGAGTCTTTTTAGCTGTCATGTTACATTGATGCTAGGACTGGGAGCTTTGTCTTCTCCCCAAGCCACATACAGGTAGATCCTGGGAGTAAATGATGATGTGTGGGGAGAGGGGAAAGAGTTTGGATGAGTGGAGCTGTCCCTATACATGAGATTCTCCCTGCAGCTTCCTTTTCCCCACTCTGCCTGTGTCCTGTGGAGGTAATACAGTAAGAAAGAAGCTACTAGAAACAGCACAAAGGATATCTATGCATTGGCTGTAATAGTTTCTCCTAGGACTTGTGAGGAGGAGAGATATCTAATTGCTTTTTTTTATTTGCTTGGTTTCTTACTGATGTTTCAGAAAGAAAAAAACAGATCACAAAGCCTTGCTCTCTAATAAGCTCTGTGGTATGGAAATGTCTAGTGAGCAGGTGCATGCTAAAGCCTCTTCCTAACAGCATCAGACTAGCTGATCACTCTTGCAGCTGCAAGGTAAAGCATGACTTACTCCTCTTCGTTGGATCCCTGAGGCTCTTGGTGTGCTGCTGTTCTTGAACCTGTGCCTCGTGATGCGTACAGCACAGTGGTGATGCGTCCTCCGAGTGTGTGTTGGTTTGTTGCTTTTTTTATGAGTAGCGATGTGTACATGAAAGGAAAATGTTTCTTTTGGTGGACTGATGAAAGAGTTTGGCTGTGATCAAAGTGCTCTTGGTCCACTTATGGAAGAGCGGATTTAGGGAAGTGTCATTCTCGGAAATGCAGGCTGAGTACGATGTGTACAAACACAGTCCACCTGTATGCACAGCTGATGCTGTATTTCACTAGCTGGAGGGAGTGCTCATGCTTTCTTCACCACAGGGTAAAGTGGGCAAAAATCTCATGCATCTTTAAATCAGTTTAATGTCAGCTGGAATCAAAACCACTCACATCAATTAGCTTAAGTACAGGGTTACCATAGAATATAACAGTTGACTTCAGGTTGTGCTGGTGCCTTAAATGTGTGTTTTCTCCTTCACTCTTTCTGAATTTCTTCTCATTTTAACCCTGACCATATATGTGGATTTGAGGGTAACAGCAATATCTCTGTAAAACTCTTTGTCCTGAAATTACTTGTACCTATGGTTAACAGCTGCCTTAACTTGGTCATGTTTTATGACCCTGTTCAGTCTTTATGAAACCAGACCCAGGTTTGGTGCATTTTAAAAGCTGAGTAAAATGGTAGTTAGCAATCTGAAAATTTTTCACTTGTCTGTTGTAAAGGGGGGGAGATTATCAGGTTCTGTATATAGGTATCATATTGAATATTTTTGTTATTCATATTTCTCGGTGAAGGATTTCTCAGCCTATTTAAACTAAGATGTAGGGATTAGATTTGTGAGTGCTTCTAGGGGCATGAGAAATGGCTAGAGGGGAGGGTTCATCTGTGTGACGTGTGAAATACCAAAGAGGCAGCCTGGAGGGTTTCTCTCCTGCCAAGTAGTAAACTTCAGAGAGAAAAAGGGAGAGAGAATGTAAGCAAACCTGAGTGAATGCTGAGCTCTGTGGCTGGCAATTAATAAAACAGAGAGGATGAATGAACCATACCATGAAGTAGTCCAGGATGTCTATACATTTGACCCCAAGAAACCTACACTGAAGGAAGCGAATGCTTGGCTGTGCACTGGAAGAAGCAGCAGCAGCTTTGGAGTTTCCTTTTCTTGCCCACATGTCTTTATTTGCCTGTCCTTGTTGTGCCTGATAGGCAGTCTGCTGGGGCATCCTCAGTGTCTGGATTACGGGCCGCCTTTCCAGCCCCCTTTTTACTTGGAGTTCTGCTCTGCCTATGAAAATTTTGGCTGCTGTGACCAGGAGAGAGACAACAGCATTGCAGCAAAATATTGGGACATCATGGATTATCTTGATCCCCGGGGGCGTGAGCTGTGTGGAATGTATATCAAAGACATCCTGTGTCAGGTAGGGCAGAAAAATGTATCTGTATCCTCCGCTTTGGGCTAACTTTTGGGGGTCAGTTGTGGTTCTGATAGCCTCTTATAGCTAGCTGTGTTGCTGTGAAAAGAGCTGTGGAAGCAGGGGAAAAGTGGGCTGATGGATTAATGGTACCTAATTCTCAGCATGCATTTTGCAAAGTGCTTTGTGTGTTGTGGTATCTGGCAATATATAATGACATTTGCTAGCAATAATGATTTATGAAAGCATTGCCCAACTCGGATTATGATGGAAATCCTGCTGCACTGCTAATTTTTTTCATAACAAAGGGGAGAGTTACAAATCAATACTTATTTTCTGCTTGCAGCTACTAGGTGCTGGATTACAAATTCTACAGGATCAAATGATATGGGAATTACCTGGCAAAGTGTCCCTGGACCCCATGAAGGATGCGTTTTGATTGTGTTCCTGCTGAGGATGCTCCAAATGGTGTGGTTGTTAAAGTAGAACAAAATTTAATAGGCAGTGGTTTCACACAGCTGCTGCAGGGTCCCGAGGCTTCAGTCACTGCATTTTCATCAGCGTGCTCTCCCTGCTGTCCACCTGGCTCACAGAAACAACTACTGTGCAGTGGGAAAAGACCAAAGGCACTGTTCTTCCTGAGCTCCCCTGCTTCCCTGTAATTGAAGGGCAGAACTGACCTGCCTTTTCAACAACTGTTAGTCATGCAGAGTTGGACTTGCTGCATGCCAAAACACAAAGCAGCCAAAAGGCACAGTCTTACTAAGAATGTATAAAATACTTTTAGTTAATATTTCCTTAGCCCTAAAATATTATCTCTGCAGAAAAATGTTTCCATTCGTTTTAGATGCTGGCAGGATTCTGGCATCTGCTTGGGGTGGGGGGGAGGACGCCCTTTCAGCACCAGTAGTATCAGTGTTGTTTGTCATTTTACAGTTGTTAAACTTGAAAAAGATGTGTTACAGGTTCTAGCAGAACCACCAATGTTGGTGTTATGATTTTCTACATGTTGCAGGTAGAAAAAACACTATCGAATGTGTCTATTGCCTCTTCGATCGCTCATTCTGTGGGGCATAATTTAATTTTGCATTTGTTGTAAGTATATTTTGTAGCAAAAATACCAAACCACCCTATATATTTTCTTACAGATTTTCAAAGTAATAAGCTATTACTCTTTTCATACCTTTCTAGAGTAAGATTGCTGTTAAATCTTTGGGGAGGAGCTTGTGATTGTGTTACGTGTTGTTCTTCAAGTTGGTGAGAACCATGGAAATAAGGCTGGCTTCCCTGGCAAATATTATGTGGCTGTTGAATTAGTAGAAGAGCAAAAGTCTACCAAACAGTTTTCCTTTAGCAATGTCACTTTGCTGGGTCAAATTCTCACTGATGATCTCTTGTGGAAGGGATGGAAAATGATGACATCACCCCCACAGTATGCTGATAACTGTAGTCTCACTACCCATGAAATGTTGACATGTACTTAGTGCCACATCAAATACAAAAAGACAGATGTGTGCACATGATCAGGATGTAATTGTGCCAAGTGCTTATTTCTGCTGTGTATGGCAGGACTTCAGATAAACTGCTGCCAGTAACAAGTGCTTTTATTGATATTATTTGTATGGAACTTGGGACACAAAGATTAGACTCAGAAGCAATGGTAGACAAAATAATATTAATAGCTTTTGTGTTTTGAACAAAACAAATTCCAAGAAAGAAGTGCAGGTGCTTACTGATAAACCTGAATTATTAGTAGCTGCTCTAATTTAGTCAAACCAGCATTATTTCACATCTTTGGGGGAGATCAGAGCCTTAGTGACACGTTGTAACAAAGTAGCTCATTTGGTCAGGTGTTCCTTCAGTGCCAAAACCAACAGACAGGAAAAAACTGACTATTTTTTTTTTCCTACCCTTTCTGGTGTGGTTATGAGTGGTGTGCTGAGCATTACACAGAGGAAGCAGGTTTTGGTGACTGCAGCAGTCTTGCTGGTCCCACGGAGCCCAAGAAGGATGCCATGGAGTGCACCTTACCTTGGCAGTGGAGCTGTGTGTTTCTTAACAGATAAAAGGCAATTAGATGGGGATGTGTTCTGGATCATGGATTTCCCCCTGTCGCTCTAAGCCACATATGTTTCTCTTGAAAACTAACAGTCCAGAAGAGGCATCTGAAGCAATCTGGCTCCGCTGGTAGAGCTGCTTCAGTTTGCATTTGGCAAGATCTGGGTCTGTTTTTGCTAGCTACACTTGTTCTAAGCATTTGTAGGTTTAGAGTCTGACCCTCAGCTGAGGTGTTCTAGGATTTAGCTTAAAAACTGAACATGAAACTGAAAACTGCCTGTAATGTTCTTGAGGAGGTCTCGTGCAAGTTGCATGGCTATAAAAATTCCCTGGATGCAAACCTTGCTGCATGCACTACAACAGTTGTTTGGCTGCTGGCTGAGAGGATGTTTCTACATCCTACAGGAGAGCCTTAAAAAACAAAAAGCCAAATAAACCTTGTTCAAGCTGATTGAAAGCCCTGATATTAGCATGCGATAGGAGCTAGTGCAGGGAAAGCAACATACTTAAAGCTGATTTCAATCTGAAGCCTGACTTAACTGAATGCACACTGTTTTTGCAGAGAAACTGTTACAAAGCACCAAAAAAGTATCAACATGATCTTAGCAGCTTCTGCTTCTTCCGCTCTATAAAGTAGTGGGATTAATTGTATTGTTTCATGCATGCTTGAGTGAAATGAAAGCAGACAACCCACAGTGGCTGCAAGGCCACCTAATCCTGGGAGTTTACGTAGATCCTGAGATACGGCCTCCATCTCGTGTGTCTTGCTGGGTCTGTGGGCTGCAGGTGGTGTTTGCCAGGCAAACAGTGTGTGAGAAGCCCAACAGCTGGAAAAGCATAGCAGCTGCTCAGGGGCTGTGCTTATTTAGGAGGATGAACTGTAGGAGACCCTTATGCTGCAGACTGTTGGCAGTAGAGAGCTGATGGAGCTCGGAGGTGGTGAAAATGTCTTGTTTCAGAGGAAGTTTGTTTTTTTTTCTTTCTTTTCTCAGATTGCTGGTCTAGGAGCTGGGCTCTGTTCCCACTTATTGAGAGAAACTAAAAATGTTTTCAGAGGTGTTAATAAAGTAATCAGAACAGAACCAAGAGGAGCTTTAGACTGCAAGTGACTTGTGCACAACAAAGTGGTGAGCCAGCTGCAGCTGCGTTTTAGTGGGAATGAGGGACCTTCCCAGGACTCAAAATGCAATACAGATTAAGCTCTGTCTCCTCTCACCTACCTTTCCTTGGTGACACCTTATCAAGCTGTCACCTCTCCTAGTCACTTGAGATCAGCACCATATTTTGTGAAAACTATGATATAACTAGAAACTCACACACCCCTGAATGTGTTGAGTGTATACTGGTGAAAGCGGGGAGGGTGAGCAATGGTTAATGGATGCAGTAACCACCAGGAGAGGAACATGCCAGCCAAGTGTTGAATGCCTGCACCAAAGCTGCTCTCATTCAAGAAGGTGAGAACAGAAAGCCAGTTACCTGAAGCTTTGGCTTTTGGAGATGGCACTCCCAGTGGTACCCTTCCTCCTTCTGGGAAAAACTCAAACATAGGAAAAATGGTGTGGTTCTGCCATCTAGGGCTGGGGTCAGGCTTCAAGGACAGCCTTGGGGGACTTGGATCCCCTTTGCAGGCTGGAGACTTATGACTTGGGAAGAGGAGAGGTTCATTACAGATGCGATGCAAAAGCAACAGAAACCAGCTCATTCTGTGCAGCTTGATAACCAGATGGCAGCAATGAAAAGTGAGAAACTTACTACACTGTTCAAGAGTTGAAAGGGCTTTACTACTTACAAGTCATATCTGTTCTTGGTACGGCCAAAAGGCCTCAGGTGGTTCTGTGAGCAAAGAAAACAGTTTGCTATGCTAAGTTTGGAATGAGGATCTGGAGCCTTCACATTAAGTATCTTGGAAAGGCTCCTACCTGCACCAAAAAAAAAGTCAGCACTTGCATAACTGCCCCAGATTTGTTTAACAGATTTTATTGAATGAAGCAAACTTGTTTAATGAAGCAGAAAAAACACTAATGTAGTAGTCTTCATTCTTAGACTGTCTATGCACTTACCTTCCTACATATGTGCCCAATAAAAACTCTGGATAGACTGTTTCAGGCTGCTGGCATGAAAACCAGCAAAATAATCTTTCTGCAGAATTTGGCTGCTTCTGTTTTAACTTCAGCAATTTTGTGCTGATTAAAATAGAGGTGGGATTTTAATGGAAATATTTTCTGGAAGTTCTGGCCCAGAATTTTTGCAAGGTGAGGAGTTTAGGTACAGATTCAAACACAATGCCTGATTTTCAGTTTTTAACCTATATTTTGCATGGCTAAAAACTTAATGATATTTGAAGGGACATAATTTTAGATACATAACACCTGAAAATGTTGCCTGCAGTATTTTTTTTTCTGAAGATCACATGTAGAGTCAATGGTAGCTACATGAATTGCATAAGATGATATGTACTTATTTGAAACAGTTTTAAATCTCAACTGCAGTCTGCATCAGTGATACTATGCATGCAAGAACATGATCGAAGTTGTACAGTATCAGACCAAAGATTAACTTAGCCTGTACATTTAACTGATGTACATCTTTGCCAGAAGAGATTGTAGGTGCTAGAGTTTCATCTCCTGTTTTAACATGGCTCCTGCTAGCTTTGCCTAATGCTCCCTCATTTTATTTCTGGGGCAAAGGGTGAACAAGTGATCCCCGTGCATCTTCCCAATGTCGCTTGTGATATTTACAGCCCTCTGTCAGGCTGTTACCCTACTCTGATCACCTCTCTGCAAAACTGCTCAGTCCCATCTCAATTTGCTGTTCTGTATCTTTGACTGTCCTTGTGGATTTGTTCCCTTATATTGCCTTTGGGAAGGAGGACCAGAGCTGTGCACAGCACTGAAGGTGCGGATGGACCTGTAACCTGTTTTGTTTTCTTTCTTTCCTAACACTTGATTAGACCCTAGGTATAGACTTAAGTGGCTTAACAAAGTAAAATCTTAAATATATATGGAAAAGGCGGTGATGCTGGCTGATATGAAATATGTGTCCAGATTTGGGACTGCTGGTCAGGAGAAGTCTGAAGTACGAAGGCTGACGTCCTCCGTAGTGCAAAGGGTTGCTGCAGTGAGGGAGTTAAATTCTTCTATCAACCTGTTAAGAACAGATTACAAAGTACCTAGTTCAAAATCTAGCAGGGGAAGCTAAGGGGGATTTCTAAATGCCAAGGTAAGAAGAGGTTGCAAAAAGAAATTGTCTGTCACTTAAAAGCCTCTAGTAATGGAGAATCCACAGCATCCACAGACATATATCTGTTGGGAATAATTTAGGTGCTGCTGATTGCTTTCGTGAAGGAAACAACTACTGACCTCTAAGCAAGACTAGCTTACTGCTGACCCTTTAGTAATATTCGGAGTGACTTTCTACTACTCCACTTCAAAGATGACTCATGTTCTCTGCCTTACTAATTTTTTATTTTATTAACTGGTTTGCTTCCATGAGGATGTCTGTCTTCTCCTGGATGTGTGTACACAGCCACATATTTAGTTTCTTTTACTTTCTAGGAATGTTCTCCATATGCTGCACATCTCTATGATGCAGAAAACCCTCAGACACCCCTAAGAAACCTCCCAGGACTTTGTTTTGACTACTGCTCTGAGTTTCACTTCAACTGCCACTCTGCCATCAGCCTGCTGACGAGCGATAAGCACATCCAAGAATGCTGCAAGACAAACAAGACGTGCTTTTGCAACCTCCTTCACCTGCACGATGAGGACTACTGCTTCCCCAATGTGCTGAAGAACACAGCCCTCAACCGCAACCTGGGCTCGGTGGTGGAGGACCGCAAAGGCTGCCTCCAGCTCTGTCTGATTGAGGTTGCCAATGGCCTGAGGAACCCGGTGCTCATGGTACATGCGAATGACCATACCCACCGCATGTTTGTAGCTGAGCAGGTGGGCGTGATCTGGGTCTACCTACCTGATGGCAGCCGGCTGGAGGAGCCCTTTCTGGATATTAAAAGTATAGTGCTGGCTACGCCATGGATAGGGGATGAGAGAGGCTTTCTGGGGATGGCTTTCCACCCTAAGTACAAGTACAATGGGAAGTTTTATATCTATTACTCCTACATGGATAAGAACCGAGTGGAAAAGATCAGGATCAGTGAATTGAAGGTTTTGGCATCTGATGCCAACAAAGCTGATCCACGCTCTGAAAGGTAAAGTTCATGTTGAATGCTACTGTATGCCATGATGAGAGATGATTTTTTTCTGTCCCTGTCCTTCCCCCTTGCAGACCCTACACATTCCAGTCACCCTGGTTCAGGCGTGTGACTGGCCGGCTATGAAGCTACCACAGACAGGTTGGCTCAAGGTCACACAGCAAACTAGAAACGAAATGGAGAAGATGACCCAGGATCTAGGCTTCCAGGTCATATTCTCTCTCCATCTTGCACTCATCTTCTAAAAAGCAGTAATAGCCTTAAGCCTATTGTGGAACTAACATCTGCCCTAACAGTGTTTTGTACTGGAGGAGAACGGGGGTGCTTCACTATGGTACTACATGTTCATTTGATCTGACGTGTGTGCACCTGCCCTGTCCCCCCACTAAGTAAAAAAGCTAATTCCCAGTTAAGGAGAAGAATTTGTTAATAGCGGACTTACCTTCTCTGCAGTTGCACAATCACTGTATGATAGTTCTGAAGCCCTCAGGTTCACCAACTGCTTCTCATATAAGAAAGCAGAACCCACCTGCTGCAATCAAAGTTTAAAGGGCAACAAGTGTTCCCTGCAGACAAACACATGTATTTTCAGTTGTGTTTTCAGGTGAGCTGTGATACTCCTGTGCTCATGGTGGTGGGTGAGCTCTGTAGACAAGAGGTGTTAATGCAGTGCAGGTAAGAGCTGTAGTGCATGGGGCAGCCGTAGTGCTGTGTGACTCATGGGAAATACCTTTCCTCAAGGGATGCCGTACTGAAAGGAGCTCTGCTGTAAGGTAGGCAGACAGCTGTATGCTGCAGGCTCACAGGAAACAGGATGCAGCTCAGTACTGTATTTGACAAAGCTGACAGGTCTGTACAGCTGGGAAGTCTTGCTTTCTTCTACAGAAGAAGTGATGCCATATTTTTGCAGCCTACCTGAATGTTCAGTCCTTCCCGGTAGCCACATGTGGACTTATTTGTCTCCTTTTTTTATTTTTTTTTTTTTTAAGGAATCTTCTGGAGCTTGAGGAACCAGCTGCAAATCATAATGGTGGGCAGCTGCTCTTTGGTGTGGATGGCTATATGTATCTATTCACAGGGGATGGAGGGAAAGCTGGAGACCCTTTTGGAAAATTTGGGAATGCTCAGAACAAGTAAGTAAGAGGGCAGGTGAAAGCTTTCATCTTGTTCACCAAGATACAAGGTTTGGAAATGAGACAAGGTGGAAGAATAAAGTAAGAGTGCTTCCTGAAAGTGTGTGTGCATCTGCAAGTCTGTCCTATGCAGTATTTCAAAAATTAAAATATTACCTTTTGAAAGCTGAGGGAACCCAAGTTGTTTAGAGAGGGAAGAGTCTTCTGTGACTTGAGCAGCTTGCAAGGCATACCAGCCACTGTTTATTTCTTTTGGACAGATGACTTTTCCTTTGGAAAAGGGGGAAGAGGAAGAGAATTGCTTGTGTTTTCAGTTGGCTCTCATGCTGGGTTTTCTTTTTCTGTCATTCCCTTTAGGAGCATTTTGTTGGGGAAAGTCTTGAGGATTGACGTGGATGGAAAAAGCCGTGATGGAAAGCCTTATCGTATCCCTCCTGATAATCCATTTGTGTCTGATCCCAAGGCCTGCCCTGAGGTTTATGCTTACGGGGTCAGGAATATGTGGCGCTGTGCGGTTGACAGAGGGGACCCTGTCACGAAAAGAGGAAGAGGGAGGATATTCTGTGGGGATGTTGGGCAGAACAGGTTTGAAGAAATCGACATCATTGTTAAAGGAGGAAACTATGGCTGGAGAGCAAAGGAGGGATTTGAATGCTACGACACAAAGCTTTGCCACAATTCCTCTTTGGGTAAGGAAGAAGTTTCTTACAGAAGATTACTTTATTATACATGTGTATTTAGTGGACTATAGCACCATTTTTCCAGTGAAGCTAAATAATCTAGCGTTGTGTGTTAAATGGAGATTGTTTACTTCTTAGGAGCAGAAATTCCTTCTCCCCAGCCCTGCAGTGTTGGTATGAAATGAGGCCGTGCTTATTCAGGGAATTCCCTGCCATGCACTGCACTGGACAAGGTGTTTAGGGTCAAGGCCTGTGCCTTTTGCAGACAGGTTTCCCAGCAAAGTCAGGAAGGCATTGGATTGGGTTTAAGTAGAAAAGCAACATTGTGCTTTCTTCAGAAGCTCTGAGCCCTGGCTATGGCTAAGGAGAGTGGACCAGGCTGTTGCTAAGCCCCTGAAACAGGTCCTGTGGAAGAGGCAGTCTGTCCCAGCAAGTAAGGTGCTGCAGTAGAACACCCAAAAGCTGTGCTCTGGGTCTGACTGTGGGTGTGATGGACAAACTAACTTGCTGCCTTTTTTAAAAAGAGTAGATATTGGTGGTCTTCATAAAGCTCTTTGGTAAGCATGGCAGAAGAACTGGGTGATATTATAACGGTCCTTGCTGTTGGAAGAAAACACATGGTGTTAAACTCCATGTAGATGTTTCTGAAACAGTTGCATGAGCAGGCAAGTGCAGAGTATGTGTTATCAACATTTCTTCTCTGCTATGCTGGTACCAATATGGCTTTCAGTTTTTTTTTTTTTGTTTAGTTGTTTTTTTTAATGGCCCAATCCTCCATTGGCAACAGAACTGAATTAGATTTTGTTGTTAAGCTATGGTTTTTAATGGGTTGCATTTGTGATCTTTATCCTCATCATTAAAGATTAAAGACAAGCTACTTGATCCAGGAGGAAAAAAAGTGAGGACAAGACTAAAATTTTGTGGGATCTGATATTCAACCCAAGAAAGGGCTGAATTCAATTTTAACATTGCCAATGGCAAAGCCTTTATTTTATAAGTCTCATGACATAAAATGGAGCTGGCACACTTATGCATGTTCTGTCCTGAGAATGTCAGCAAACCTATGAAGATGTTGAGTTAACTTGCAATTGTTTGATCTTATTCCCTTTTCTAAAAATACTAGAATTTGCAATCACCAACCTGTAAGATAATACTTCCTGCAGGCTGACACCTTTCTGCATTGCTTGCTTGACGCAGAGAATCTTGGTCCTATGTGTTAAGGAAGCTCATCATGACTAAGCCTTGATAAGCAACTACACAGGTTGTTCCTTAAAGCCCCAGGGTCTGTTCTGTCCTGGAGTAAATTACTCAATTCCCACTGAAATTTAACTATGCTGTTTGTTCAACTGTACTTGTCCTTCCAGTCATTTTTGTGCCCGTCAGTGTCGTTGAGCAATCACTTTTTGATGCTTCCTGGATGTAAATTTTCTCACTTTTTATTCTTCTGTGTTTAACAGATGACATTCTCCCAATATTTGCATACGGCCGCAACGTGGGGAAGTCAGTCACTGGAGGTTATGTATACAGAGGATGTGAATCGCCCAACTTGAATGGCCTTTATATTTTTGGTGATTTCATGAATGGGTGAGACTAATTGTTTCCTTTGCAGCTCCCATTCTGTACCCACATTTGCCTTATCTGGGCAAATAAGCGTATCAGAGCATCCCCAAACCTTTTGAGCTGGAGTAAATGAGAATCTCATATGTCTGTGTATTGAATTAAGTGCTCTGTTTGACTATTATAACAACATTTTGGTTGGAATCTATACTCCCTCCAAGTTAGAGTCCTTAGGATAGGTTTGCTTTTGTTCAGGTGTATTTTTCCAAAAGACAACCATTAAAGCCAGTCAACAGTCAGAGTCCTCACTGACTCTTTTTTTCAGTAATGCATGATTTTGACAAGAACTCATCTTGACAATGGAAACATAAAACACAGGGTTTTATTTTTCATCTAGTCGACTTATGGCTTTACAGGAAGATGACAAGACAAGTAAGTGGAAGAAGCAAGATATCTGCATTGGCAGCACAAGAGCTTGTGCTTTCCCTGGAATGATTAGTTCTTACAGCAAATTCATCATCTCATTTGCTGAGGATGAAGGAGGTAGGTATCGTGCTAGCCATGCCTTTATTGGAAACTACTGTTAGTTCTGTGTTGTAGGGCAAATGTGTGAAATTACGTTGCTCCTCACATGCTACTAGAGAGCAGGCACTGCAAAACAGGTTTGTGGCTATCTCAGTACGGCAGGTAGGGTTGGTATGTGGTTCAGAGAGGTCTTCTGCCCTGTGAGGCTATTGCAGATCAGCTTGATGGAGAGCTCAGGAGACATATCCTCATGTGAACTTGCAGTCTGAACGCTCCAGATTAGCTAAGGAGTTTGACCTGTTTGTTTCAGCCTTTCCCTGTCCTTTTGTTGTTGTTTGTTTATGCTGTTTCATTAATGAAAAGACTGTATCAATGCAGTTTGTTCTTTCGTTTGTAACAGCTCGTCCTCGCTTGAGTTCTTAAAGCTTACCTGAATTTTCCCCACTTCATTATTATAAATTCCTCAGTCTTATTCACAACAACAGCACTTCACGCTGTGGGTTGTAGACCAAGGCTTTATCTGGGGATGAGGAAAGCCACTCATTTTAAAATTGAGTGGAAATGTCTCAGTGCATAGGGTTATTGCTACGGTCACGATGACCAGATCTCTCACCAAGGTGAAAGTACCAATGCAGACTTTTGTTCACTGTTGTACAGTCTCCTGACAGAGAGCTATGTAACTTGTAAAAAAAAAAAGTGTCTGCAAGTGTTTTGAGAACACAGATGTGCTTTAATGAGCTCCGATGCTTCACAATTCAGCAGAGAAAGATTTGCTTGTAATGAAAAGATCCTAGATCATCTGGCTAGCATATTCTGTCAAAGATGCAGGGAGATGCAAGCTTTGTTGTAAAAATTTTACATATTTCAACTGCTTTAACAGCCTGTGGAGTGAGTGGGTGTTAAATGTCTCTTCTAGTGGTTGTTCTTTTAGAAACCAATATGGTGTCTTCATGTAATTTGAAAGACAACAACAGTTTTGCCTCTGTTGCAAGCGACAACTATTTGCCTGGATATTGTTCCAGTGGGTGCCGAAGGGAAGGCACAAGAAAGTAGTTGCTGTCCTCAGCGATCGTACAGGAAAAAGAAGCTTCTGTCTTCCATGGATTAGCCAATTTAGCTCTTGTTGGATTTGGGTTTTTTTTTAGTTTTTTTTTTTTTTTCCCCCGGTACAACTATGAGATGGCTTAAATATTTGTTGTGTGGTCTTCTCCTTTATTTGTAGCTTCTGGCTGCTTCTTTGGTACAAACAAGTTTACAAAAATACGTATTTATACAGAGGAAAGTAACCTTTTGGAAGGCCACTGACATGGGGTAATGAATGTCTTGCTCAGGCACTGTGCTCAGTCAAGAGCTGCTGGTTCTGTGTGGAACCCTGCTGCAACCAAGAGGTCACTTGGTGTCCCTGGGAAGTCCACCTGCACAGGCAAGGGTGAGACCAAAGCCCACTTCTTGAAAGTAAGACATGACTGAGGGAGTGACTGGAGGGGTTTTCTTTTCTGACCATGTGAATTAGTGAAGAGCCAGGAGAGACAGGGAAATGGAGAACTGGGATTCAGCTTGGGCACTTGAATCTGAAACTGGTTTTCTTTTTTCACGTCCGTTTAGGTGAGCTGTATTTTATGTCTACTGCTTACTCCAGTGCCTATGCACCACATGGATCGCTCTACAAGTTTATTGATCCTGCAAGGTTAGTAATTAAAAATATGTTTTTCCATGCCAAATTCTTCTATAATCACTATACACTCTCCAGCTATCACAGTAGATAATGCGAAGTACTACTGATACATAATCTCACTGACCTCCACATCCAGTCCTTGGGTTTTGTTCATCCACCATACATCTGGTGCAACTTTAATCAGTTTTAGTGAACTTACTCCTCACTCATCATATCTGTGCATCCAGAAATAGACAGAGTTCTGATACCTTAAAGGTCTGGGACAGTAAGGGTCAAAACAATGTGTCCTTGGTTGCATATCTGAAGTATAGCACAGTGGTGTTTTAAAAATGACAATCCATATCCTTCAGGCTCATGACATCAAATAACTGCGATGCCCTTTCATATAAATAAATTGCAGTCTACAGTTTAGTTTTCTTCACAAAGAAGAATGAAACCTGGTGTTTCAGGCAGTGTTCAAATAATTGGAGCCTGAGCCTGAGTTTTTCCAAGCAAAATGTTTTTTCCCCATTAAGCAGTTATCCCTGCTAAAGTGTGTTTTTACAATAATAAGCATGCTTATGTAACTTTTTTCTCCTCTCAAGCTTTTGGATCTTGCTAAAAAGCATTCAAATGAGTTTCAAATCACCCTGTAAAGTAGATACAGTACTAACGTGTCTGTGCTGTTGTTGAGATCTCAGACACTAACAAAATGAAGAAAACATAACTTGTTTTCTTGGGAAGTTAAATCCAAAGCTCGATAGTTAACTCGGGCTCTGTACCAATGTGATGGGAATAGGAACTTGAGTCTTTTACTTGCTGTGTAACTACTTGAGGAGGCTCCTGCCTTTAACAGCTTATTGTCTACCAGGAAGTCTTTGAACTACATTAACTGTGGCTGACCAAAACGTAACATTTTCAGCAACAACAACAACAAAAATTTGTAAACTAGCATAAACATCAAGAGCTTAGGCATGCTGTATTTAACAAAAATAATAAAAACAAAGCCCTGCAGTCCCTATGCCACTCCCTAATGTGCCATCATGACTATCACGGTGATAAATCTTCTCCCCTTTTCCACTGGAAAGGGAGAAATGCAGCTTTCTGTTTCACAAGGAGCCCGTGGGAGCCTTTCCAGGAGGCTGCCTGTGGACTGGTGTGCAGTAATGCACCATGTTATGATGACTCCATGGGTGGCAGCAAGCCCCTGCCCAGGAGTGTGATGGTTTCACTGCTCAGAAGGGCTTTCTGGAAAGAAGCCAGCTCTTCCCTGTGCTTTTGGAGCTTCATATCCATCCATTCTAGAGCATGACCAGGCACTTCTTCCCTTGGCGCTCTGGAATTTATTCCTGCATTTTCTGGCTCCCCTTGTTTACCTTAGCCCGGATGCTGCTCTGCTGAGCTTTGCCTTTGTCTGTTTGCTTAAGTGTTTTGCAAGCTTGTCCAGGGTGTGCAAAGCACTGACTGCTCCTCTGGAGTCTGAGCTTGCTTGGCCCTGGAGCAGAGTCCTAACACCTCCAGATCCTGGGCTGTACTCTAGTCTCCTCCTGATTGTGTCATGAGCAGAGTTTTTTTTCCTTTCTCCTTTGCATTTTAATGTTGTTTATAGGATTCTTCTGTTTCCATCTGTGAGTGGTGGCTGGGATAACCGGCTCCTCTGATGGGTGCTGTCCCAGTTTGTCCAGCCCAGACACTCCCCGCTTCCTGCCTGCACTTCAGCAGGCACGCGGACAAGGGCAGCAAGCCTCTCAAAAGCCTGCTTCAAAACATCGGCAAGGCCACTGCCATCTACCTGAAAACTGATGGCAGCAGTGCCCTGTGTCCCCACTTCAGCTTGCCTTTCCAGTAGTGCCCTTGGAGACGGCAGAGTGGCTGGCGTGCCTCTGTCTGGATTGGCACCAAATCTCAGGAGCAGAGGAAGAGGTGTTAGAAGGTGCTTTAAAAGTTAGAGAGGAGAGACAGAGGAAAAAAACCCACAACAACACCCCCCCCCACCCCCCCAAAAGAAAACCCCCACAAGTGATGCCAACAACCCTGCTTTAGTAACTTTTTTTTTTTAATTGAAATGGTATGGTATGTTGTGCCTGTCTGAAGGAGAATGCTAATGACAAGAAAAAGTGATGCCTTAGGTCATGCTTTGCTTTGCTCTGTGCTGTCAAGCATGCCAAATTGGAAAAGCCTGTTCTTATTTGTCCTACAGCAGTTCCCTTGCTGGGTAACAGAAAACACAGGTCTGTCTGTCTGTTCTTCTTTGCACCCCCCTTCTTGTCATTTAACATGTGACAGCTTTACCTCAGGGAAAATGTGCTTTTCTTTTTTTGGGTGCTTTTGTACTGTGGGAAGTTGTCGGGGAACCGCAGGAGAGGAACGCAGATACGTTTTCTTTGCAGTTGTTGCTTCCACCCTCCTTGCCCGTTCCTTTCCTTTCTCACCCCTCTTGCTCCAGCACTGTTGTGTCCGAAGTGGCCCCCTTTGAAGGTCACTAACTTCCGTGGGGCTGTGTGGGAATATTCTGCTGCATGTACAGGGATCCTTACGCCACACCATGAGCAAGTGGAAAGCACTGACAAGCCTTACATGCATGAATGAGACTCCTCCACTTCAAGGCAGGATGCACGAGCCAGTATTGGTGAGGACAACCCAAAGTGACTGATAGTCTGAAGTTCAACCAATGCATCCACCAGGCTTCTAGAAACAACATTGTGCTGTGTCTTCAGCAGCAGGACACGTAGCTGAACACACCTAATCAGCACCCTTGAATTCAGTGGTGGGCTACATGTTCACGCAAGCAGGCCAGCATCCCACACAGAAACCAGCTATTGATGTTGAATAAAGAGAGTCCAGTCTGCCTGATGGCTGAAAGTTGACCAGAAGGGTGGTAGAAGAGAAGCTGCAGCCTTCCAGCTGCTACTGCTATTTGGACAGGGATTTTATGACTTGCAGCCCTGGGTTAGGCTCTTAAATTCCACCTACGTTGCACTCCAGGTGCCTAAAGTGCTTTCATGCCTATTCCAGCAGAGGCAAATGACAACGGAGGATTGTCGTGTGCCTTTGGAATAAGTAAACTTCCTTAACAAACTCTCAGATATCTGCATATGGCTTTCTGTTTTTCAAGGAGAGCTCCACCAGGGAAGTGTAAATACAAGCCTGTTCCAGTGAAAACAAAGAGTAAACGGATATCATTTGTTCCACGTGCAAGTAAGTTGTTAGGCTTTAATTTTACTGAGAAACAAAACATACAACCATCTTACAGGCATGTGATTGAAATCTTTAGCCATCTTAAAAACTAAAGCACTGAGCAGGAGTGATCTTGAAGTTATGTTATCACATTTAACGTGTGCTTCTGTTGTCTGCTAAATGCCATGCCTTTTCTTCATCCCAGTCTCTGCTCCCCCTCCGCCAAGTGTTGCCAAGTAATAGTATAAATGCCGTCAGTTCCCTTCTGATGCCCTTTGATTCAGGCATTGGATTTGGTCTGGGAAGTTCTGAGCGCCTACCCCTGACTCTTTGACTAGCTCCTTGAGTCAAATAATCCCCTCTGTGCAAATCTAGGGGAGTCAATCTTCCTTTCCCCTGGCCTTTTTCTGTCCTATGTCCCATGCAATTAGGGCAGGGGGTACATCTTATTACTGAGTAGAAACAGTGTTTAGCAAGTTGAGGTTATCGTGTCTGGGATTTCCAGATATTAGTGTAACATGAAAGATTCATGTTGTTAAGTCTGCCAAAGAAGTGTGCAATGTTTCATCATATTCTGTCTGGACTTATTCTCCTTAAATACACATTCATCATTTCTAAAGTTAAACAAATTTTATTTCCAAGAAACCCAAGGCTCTTTCGATGGAAGAAAAGAGGTTTATATAGTGCGTATTTCTTTGTTCAGAATGTCAGCTATTTTTTTTAACTGTAGCTCTAATAAGTGTTTATCAGTCCTATCTCTGAATTAGCCTTTTGCCTTAAAGCAGGGATGTGAACCATGTTAATTACTTTTCTCAGAGACTGTCCTTGAGCTGCTTAATGAACCATCAACACCCAAGCCTCCAAAAAAACCTTCTACCCTCACTGCAGCCATCCCAACAAAAGCATTAACAGTGAAGCCAGCTCCATCTGGTAAAAAGAGACAGAAAATCAAACCTGAGCCTAAACCTCACAAGTCAAAGCAGGAAGAGAAGGTTGCACGCATTTCCAGAACTACACAAGCACCACCTTTGCCAAAAAAGAGCTCTCGCCTAACCAGAACGAAGAAGCTTCTTCCAAAGAAAGCAGCACTAGCTAAGGAAAAAATGAAGAGGAGGAGGAAGGAGAGTAGATTAAGAAGCAGCTTTTGAAGCTCAGTCATGTCCCAGAAAAAGCAAGTCATGTATAAGATGGTGAAACAAATGTTTTGAATAAGGACCAAGTAAGAGAGTCTGCTGGCTTGTTATGCCAGTGCTCCCAGGTGCACCTCCATTAATGTCAGCATTAGCAGACTCTGTATCTGTTCTATTAAACCTTAACAGCATCAGCCTCCTAATATTAACTTTCTTTGCAAATCCTACTGTGATATCCTTTTCTGACATAAGTAGTTATGAGGGTCTCTAATGGACATTCACCGGTGAGATTTGGCTGTGTATCACTGTCTAATAAATCAAAGTGCCTCCAACTTACCGGGCTTGCATCTTTTATCCAAGATTATGAAATAGACACATCAATGACCTCACTTTTTTTTTGTCCTTTAACTGAAATGTAGTGAAAAGTAGACTTTAAGAGTAGTTGTCTTTCAGACAATGAAATCAGATTTTTTTTTTAAGCAATACTTTTTCAAGGTATGGATCACCTGCAGGTTCCAAAGGGTTCCGTAAGGGCTGGAAATGTTCAGCAAATCTTGAAAAAAAACAACATCAAAGCAACAGAAACCAAGTGACCCTCAAATCCTAGTTACAGCTGAGCAATTGGATCAAACCATCATCTGGTTCTACCTGAACATAGGTTGGATTCTGTCCTTCCGGAGAGCATGTCCTGGCTAGCAGGTAAGGGCCTGGGCCAGGGTTACTGGCTGCAGCTCTCCTTGGCTGAGCCTTTTCTCCTCCCTGGGAGCAGCACCAGGGGTTCAGAGCTGAACTGGAGGGGTGTGGGGCCCCCTGCCAGCCTGGCAGGAGGGGGGTGCTCCTTCCTACAGTGAGCATGCTGTGAAATTAATCTTTAAGGGGGTGCTGCAAGGAGAAGGGGGAGAGCAAGGAGTGGGGGGGTTCCATTATCTGCAGTGGAATGGGGCAGTAACCACCCTCAACCGTTCTTTTCCAGAGAAGGGGATTTCTTTGTGTGGTGGAGCCACCGCCTGGCCTTAGACTCCTACCCTTGACCTAAGAGGGAGCCAAAGTAAATAACATCATTTTGCAGTTTCAACGTTACGTTTGTCTCCTACCGCCACCCTCTGGACTCGCCGTTTCGGGACGCAAAGAGCAGCACCCTGCTGCCGCAGCTGTGGCTTTCAGCCGGCGGGGAACGACCCCTCCCCTGCCCTCCGCCCCCGTCGCCCGCGGAGCGAAACTCCCTGCGTAGTCAGGAAAAAGAAAAAAAGAAAAAAAGAAAAACAGGGCGTTGGGGGTGAAAAAGCCCAACAGGCCCCAGCGAGGATCGAACTCGCGACCCCTGGTTTACAAGACCAGTGCTCTAACCACTGAGCTATGGAGCCACCTATCAGTTCCAGCCCTGCCGATAGCTTCTGTCCCTCTTCCGGCCGCCTCCCCTC
>WEKW01016916.1:147685-159302 GCA_013389905.1 Sula dactylatra
CCCCCGGTACCCATTTCCTCCGTGGGGAGAAGCTTCCCGTGGCAGAGGTGTGTGAGAATCCACATTCCAGCCCAGCCGGCACGGCCCGGGGGGAGCCGAGGGGGCCTTTCCCCCCCTTCATCAAAGGGCGGGTGCACCTGCTGCAAATTTAGAATAAAACTGCTGTTGCAGGGAGAAGTATTTCAGTGGCAAGTCGAGGCTTGCAAGAGGATTGCTTCGAGGATCGCTACGGTGTCCCCCAGCCTGTCAGCCGTGGCTTCTATACTACGAAGTAGGGAGCAGTTGCTCCCCCGTGCCGGGAGCTGGTTCAAGATTTTGGGAGGTAAGGCTGTACGACACACGGTTTTGTGCAAAGTGTGTGTGTGTGTGTAAGTCAGTTTAGATGGAGATACTGTGATCAACTTGGTGCTGTAAATCTCCTGAGGTTTTTACAGAAAAGCGGGTTTAATTGTTTTGCAAATAAACCACAAGTCTAGGTTGGCTAGGACATGAACCCAACAGCAAGACAGGCGTCGCGTAGCCATAGTTTCTCTTCTCACTTCTACAAAGCAAGGAAAATTTGAAACCATTGAAGCTTTTCTCATTTACTTTGCATAAAAGAACCAGTTTATCACATGCAGCCCTCCCCTATGAAAGTTTAGGTGAAGGTGAAAAGGTAAGCTGTGGAGAGGAAATTGAGAGACACCGCTATGGAGTAATAAATCAGAGCAGTTCTGCTGCACGCTGGAGTCACATTCTGGAAAAGCAGACATGATTTGCTGGGTGCAAGCCTCAAACTGCGTGTGACCAAAAGTAAAGCTCCTTAAAATAAGAATAGACAGAAAAAGCTGCATTAAGGAGTTAAAGACCTTTCATCTATTACACACTCCACAAATCATGAACTAGGTCAACTTCCTTTTTTTCTTTCTTTTTTTTTTTTTTTTTTAAATTTCCTTCTCTTTAAATGGATATGACCTCTGTGGACAAACTAGACCAGTTCTGGTGAATTCTGTCTTGTTGTTTATGTAAGACACTAAAATTACTTTAAAATACCTGCTTTTGACCTCAGATGTGGCAGCTGATAAATTCGTGAAGCTTCACATTTCTTTGATGGTTGCTTTTTTCCCCCCCTTCCCTTGGAAGACAGTGACTCTTCAGCATTGGTAAAGATCTTCCAAAGAGGGCTAAGATGTCTGTGGTGAGTGTTCTGCTAATGCATCAGGGAACTGAAATATAAGCATAGCTTCTTTTATAACCTTAAAGTAGGAGCAGAACTGTCTTACGCTTTTCCTGCTCTAAGACAAACCCACCTTCATCATCCTAACAGAGTTGAGCAGCAGGGTGAGATGTATTCTGAGAACAGAACAGTGCTGAAATCAAGTTTTCTGTGATAGTATGGCAACCTGTTGCTTTTGTTTTTTAACTTAAGTGCCAAGTCTGTAACTGCCGTGGTTGCCCTGCTTCCAGATGCCTTTTGCTGCCTGCTTAGAGCTTGCTGCAAGCTGGGCCACACTTAAAATGTTGTGGAGCAGACAGAGTCTTAGTCAGACACTTGGGTGGTATTCAAGATGTGTGACAGAGGTACCATGCTATCAATAAGCTCCCTAGCTTCTCTTTGCAATGGGAATGAGGAAATGAGACACTTCTAGGATGCATTTCATCTCACCTGAAGGTAAACCTCTAAAATAAGTCATCTGAATCGTGGTCTAGAAGTGCTGGTTTCTCAGTTGACTGCGAAGGGAGTCGATGCTGAAAATGTCAGCAGCTGAGGCACGTCTCACTGGGCGTGACAGGTTTGACCCAACTAAGTTCTGCTAGTGAGCAGATACCCTGCTGAGTCCTGGCTGGGGAGGGTCACAGCAGCTGCTTTGTTTAACGGGCATGGCAGCACTACATAGCTCCCCTCTGCAAGCTGCTAATGGTCTTAGCCAGCCCGTCCTCTTGGTCTTGTTTACACAGGAATAAGCTTTATTTTAATTTAATACCCTTTTTCTTTAGATGTTTAAATTACAATAATTGTAGCTGGAAAATTCTCGTCAGAGGGCCAAGAGAATTTTTAGGGAGATGGCAACATAAATTATATTCCTAAATAAGGCTCTATGAATATTTCTGCAATTAGGCACACAGATTTTTAAAATTAAGCATTTAGACAATAAAATGCCGTCTAGTCTTCTGTTTATTGCTGTTGAAAGCCACTAGGTGGAACCTAAGTACTGCGTGAAAGGATGAGGAAAATTTTAACAGACTTTAAATGCTGAAAAGAGCGAATTTTTACCACACAGGTTTTTTTAAAAAAATCTGTAGGACAATTTACCTTTAAAGATGTGCAACACGTGTGAAGATCCACGTTTATATACGCTTTGTAAAAATTTCTGCTGATTTGCAGTAAGATTAAACTTGTGTTGTGTGTCCCCTTTGCTAAATCAGGGCTTTCCCAAGCATACGTTCTTTTCATCTGGTTCAGTGAATTAATGCTGATAAAAGTGGAGGGCTAATAGCAGCTGTTTAGTAAAGGCCCTATGAAAGCAAGCATTTGCAAACTGCCCTGCTGGTGTAACACACGTGGCTTTTACTTTCAGGTAGAAGAGTTTTGTAAGACAGCCACTCCTAATGTAGGAAGGAATGCTGAAGGTTATTGGGAGCAGCACACAGAAAAGTTTCCCCTTCCTGAGGAAAACTGTTAAGAAGGAACAGGAGTTGAAAGATACATCCTAGACCTTCTCCACACCAAGGACAGGCATCAAGCTAGAAAACAGAGTGGCTAGTGTAAGAATAGATGTAGTTTTGCCCTCAGTCTGGACCAAGGCTGTCATTAAAAAAAAAAAAAAAAAGACTTCGTTGTTTCTGATTAGCTCCCTCACTGTCCTTAACAGCCCCACTGAACAAACATGTCTGTAACTGTGTGTGAAGCTGGTGCCAGTCCGCAGATGTCAACTGTGTTGCTGTGAATTTACATCCGTCTTGTTGTTAGGAGCAGTGAGCTGATCTCATGCATATCCGTATGAACTTATTGCCATATCTTGCATTCAAATGCTAACAGGAGAAGTGAACGAAAGGAATGACTCTTCAGACAGCTGGTTCATGAATTATCCCTAGAAATTCTCTTATACTATAGTATTCTCTATTTCTAAACTCCTTTGCCTGGCCTGCCATCCAGTTCCATGCTGAATTCAGTTTCACTGGTGTTTTGCAGGATTCAGTTCTTTGTTGCACAAACCAGCTACCAGCTTTGGGCTGCAGCGGTATGAAATAAACAGCAGTGACAGTTTTCTCTGCAGGCATGGCGTGTCTTCTAACAGGTTGTTGTGGCTTGCCTACCTTTCTTCTCTTCACATCTGATCTTCTGTGTCCCAGGGGCAGCCTAGTGCACCTGGGATAATCTCAGCAGAAGTACGGATCAGCAAAACTGACACGCTTGCCTTTTTTTGTCAGCCTCTGTGAGAAAGGACTTGCAGCACAGCTCCAGTCTTTTTATGAAATGGAATGTTCTGGGGGTTTTACTTGTCTGACAGGTTCGGTACTGTTGGTTTTGTTTCCTAAAGAAACTCTGTAGTAACCTAAAGGTGTCCTAAAAGGTGTCCTACATTAAACCTCAGAAGTTTAATGTATTCATTTTAATTGGCAATGCTGATGTATTATTTTGTCTTGTATGAATGCAAGGGTGTTTTTGAGTAAAATGTTATTAAAATCAGGGGAACACTTCCTGCTGAGTTTGGGTGGCTTTTGCAGCTGGTCCTTGGGATATTTTAGGCATTGAAGGTTCTCAACATGTGGTTGAGGCCAGCCTTCTCTTCTGCATGTGAAGCTTTAAGTCCTGATTGATTGAGATATGCCTGAGGAAATGTCCTGTTGTTCTGCAGTTTTGACCCAATCAATCCTTTAAAAAAAGCATTGCTCTTGAAATTACACAGGAATGATCCACTTGTCCTTGAAACATTGGATACAAAACATGAACTAAAACTAGATAAAAATCAGGAAAATTAACCTCCTATGATTTTTCCACTACTAGTTACCTTGTGTAACAGAGGCTGGATAAGGTGCTGTGAAGGCTGTTTCCAGGTTTGAGCTTGTGCGCTGCTTGCATCCCTACTCCGTCCTAGCATGAGATACTGGTGTGCACCCTTCCCCTTCTCTGATGCTCTGCTTTCCGTAGGAAAAGTGTTCAAACATGCAGCAGATATGGTGACCTTTCAAAATTACTTTGGTAGCCTCAATACTCCTCTTTCGGACAAACATCCATTATCATATGAAAAAAAATTCTTGCCTTTTTGACAGCATTTTGCGCAGCTCTGAAGAGGAGTCAGGGACTGATGTGTCTATCAAAATTCAGTTCTTTTTTTTTTTTTTGAAAGGTGACATAACACACAAGGAAAATGTAAAGACAATCATGTTCCATGCATCTCTATTTGCTCCTAGGCCAGCTCATGTAATGAGTGCTTTGGTGCTCATCACTCAAATATGAGCATCAGTACTTTTCCATGGAGAAACCATCACTTTTCTCAAGTCATACTGTAGAGTAACAGTTCTGTCTCTGCCTCATTGTGCTCTCTTGTTGTGGAACATGATACAGTTTTAGGTTTTCTTGGTTTGTTTTTTTTTTTTTTTTTTTTTTTTTTTCTTTAAGCTAACATGCAACTTATGCACTTTTCTTAATGTGGGGGATCCAAGCAGAAGAGATGATGTCTTCAAATGTTTTATGACTTTCTTCCTGTAAGAAGAAAGGAGTAATCTAATTTTGTTTGCTTCAGAGTTATTTTTCCGATCCAGATCAGATTTGAAGCTATTTGTTATAATGAAGTGTTTATGATTGTGATCATAAGATAGCTGGTTATCCTTAGCATCTCTGAAAAATCAAGATGGTACCTGCACCAAACTAACCTGGCTGCAAGTGAAAGATGTTTTCATGACAGTTACATAGTTTGATAAAAAGAGCTAGAATATTTTGTTTTTTCCTGCCCTGGATTAAAAAGAAGTTGTGTCTATTTATGTTACTATCAAAAATATCTCCTCCTTGTCAAAAACATTTAGGAGGCCTGTGTCTTAGCCAAAGGACACAGTGTTCTTCAAAGTGCAGAAAAAGACTTGACCATGCCTGGCCTTTGCCTTGAAGACAGAGACACTCCTGGAGCCCAGATGGGGAAGGACAGAGAGAGATCACCCAGAGGGATCCGGACAGGCTGGATCGATGGGCTGAGATCAGTTGTATGAGGTTTAACAAGCCCAAGTTCTGGGCCTTGCACTTTGGTCACAACAACCCCATGCAATGCTACAGGCTTGGGGAAGAGTGGCTGGAGAGCTGCCTGGCGGGAAAGGACCTGGGGGTACTGGTTCACCCGGCTGAACATGAGGCAGCGTGTGCCCAGGTGGGCAAGAAGGCCAACAGCATCCTGGCTTGTATCAGGAATAGTGTGGCCAGCAGGAGCAGGGCAGGGATTGTGCCCCTGTACTCGGCACTGGTGAGGCCGCACCTTGAATGCTGTGTTCAGTTTTGGGCCCCTCAGTACCAGAAGGACATTGAGGTGCTGGAGCGTGTCCAGAGAAGGGCAACGAAGCTGGTGAAGGGTCTGGAGAGCAGGTCTTATGAGGAGCGGCTGAGGGAACTGGGGTTGTTTAGTCTGGAGAAGAGGAGGCTGAGGGGAGACCTTATGGCTCTCTGCAACTACCTGAAAGGAGGTTGTGGCGAGGTGCGTTTTGGTCTCTTCTCCTAAGCTACTAGTGGTAGCACAAGAGGAAATGGCCTCAAGCTGCACCAGGGGAGGTTTAGATTGGATATTAGGAAAAATGTCTTTACTGAAAGAGTGGTCAGGCATTGGAACAGGCTGCCCAGAGAGGTGGTGGAGTCACACCTCCAGGGATGGTTCAGAAAACATGTAGACACGGCACTTCAGGGCATGGTTTAGGGGACATGGTGCTGTTGGGTTGACAGTTGGACCTGATGATCCTAGAGGACTTCTCCAACATTAATGATTCTATGATTCATCTCTGGGAGAGCATGAGGGCTTCCCCTCATGGAGCCACCAGAGAGATCGGCATCTTCTAGTGGGTGGGTGAAGAAAGTGCTGTAACACTTGTCTCGTCGTCCTCTGACCAGTGAGGCTGCGTGCACTCTACTCTGGTGGGCTGTTGAACCTACCCAGAGCTCCATGCAGGCGAAGCATGGTGGCACGGTGCCCCTCAGCCCTGGCCCATGTGTCAGCTGCCCAAAAGAGGCAGCAAGTTGAAAGCTGTGTGCTGCCCAGCTTCTTGTCCTTGCATGTTCCCAGTAGAAGTCCACAAGGCAGAAAATAGCTGACCCATAGCTGTGCATCTGCTGATCAGTCTCTCACTAAATATGTATGTTTATGTCTGTGTATGTATATACACATATGTATGCTTGTGCTGCCAAACAGAGGGTAGAGCAGCTGTGGTCTCCATTTCTGGAGACACTAACCTGAAGGCCTCTTCTCAGTTGTTTGTTTTCAAAAAGTGCAGGAATGTGGGACTATCTTTGATGTTGTTAATCCTCTCAAATTTGGGCTAAAACCAGTTAGCAGATTTGAAAGTTACTTGGGAGTGGGGTTGGCACCCAGTGCGGTTACTGAACCCTTTTCTAAGGAAAACTAAGCTAAAAATATACTGATCAGATTTTCCAAGCAAACTTTTAAACTTCTTCGGAAAACAGACAGCTCAGGAGTGAGTGTGAGGCAGAGGAACCAGGAGATCCAGAGTCCCCATCCTTACTCCAATATGGACTCTGCTACTTAACCCTGTGCCCTGTTTCCATAGCTGTCCAGCACTCCCAAAGGGATGGCGGATGTGTGTTTGTAGCATGCTCTATAAATGCAAAATCTTATTATTATCAGCGTAAAAATAGACTCAGAAGATTTCAAGTGGGCTGTAATAGAATAAAAATGTAGCAACAGGATGGCCCAAAACTCCCTGCCTCTGAAAAAAAAAATAAATGAACAGGTTCATTTTTGTGTTGCTGGTTTTTGACACAGGGAACAAAGCTTCTTAAGATTCAGAATCCTTGTTTTAAATAAATTTCTTCTGACTGTTTCTTCCAAGGAGCGGTGAAGCTATAGGTACTTAGTTCCTTCTGAAGCTCAGTGGGAGGTAGGGAAATGGGAATGTGTCCCAGCGTGGCCAGCACTGCTGTGGATGGGAGGCTGTTGTCTCAGCCAAGGCCTGTTTGCAAGGGTTTGAATATTTGGCTCAAGTGAGGATGCAGCTAGCCAAGCAATGCACAAATGTGTGGGTCTGCTCTGGGTTTCAGTTAGTGGGAAGGGCAAAATAAAAGACCTGTCACAACTATCAGGCACATTCCTCAAGTGCTCATATTCCTTTTCCTGTGAAACACAACTGAGTCCAAAGGCAGGCGGTCTCTATGCTAATCAAGGAATAAATTGTTCTTCGTTCTGGAGCTCTCTTAAGGTAGATGGAGGAAAGATGCGTGTATAATAAATAATACATAAACTGTGAAAAGCCAACTGTTGCTTAAGTGCTGGACATGATAATGGGAGCTCGGTGATTTGTATTTTTTCCTCCCGGGAAAAGTACATGAACTGAAAATACAGTTTTATTCCCAGCTCTGTTTCTGATTTTGCCATATGTTTGCTGCTGGAGACAACAGTTTGTGGGTTAGAGTCACAAAAGTGGCCGTGTGTTATTCTTCTGTGCAGTTAGTTCAGAATATCCTGCCCCCATTTCATCGTGTGCCTGGCAAGAGCCGTGCTCCGAGCTCCAGGCGTTCTGAGACCTGCCCTCACCACTCTGGGATGGGCAGCCCAGGACAATCCTGTTGAAACAGAAACACACTCTGGAGGAGGGACTGGGAAGAGGTGTTTCAGCCACCAGGTAGTGTTGGTGGCCCCTAGACACCAAATGAGAATGGGAATTTACAGATTCCCTTCTCTGTTTTTAGGGTTAAGCTGGATGGACTTGCAGGCCTATCAGTTGTTCTGTGGATGAAATGTGTTGCTCATCAGCTCTGCTCTTCTCTCCCAGAAGAATACATCAATCTTCCCAGTTATTGGACTGGACCAACATATGCCACAGAACAAACTGAAGTGAAAAAATGTCAAAAGGGAAGGTTTCTGTATACTTTCCTACTTGTGAATTTTTGTGTCGCATTGAAGCCCACCTCTGCAGTCCAGTCCCTTGGTTCCCGTAGCTGGTCAAGGTTTTGAACATGAATTGCAAAGGCAACTGCAGTTCTGTGTACTCTGGTTTTGTTTTTAGCTGCCAAACTGGGGAGGGACCTATGAACACTATGACTGAGTTACAAATATCTACAGTTTGAGGCGAACAAAAACAGCAACTAGTACATAGGTATGCTGCAGCCTCACTGCATAAAATCTAACAATGGCTTTGTTTTAGGATAGTAAACCAGGCAAGTATCCTTTCCTCAGATCTGTTTTCTCTTAGAAGAACCAGAAAAGAATCTGAGAAGTGACCAGTCCTGAATGCTGGAAAGCTGCTATTCTGCTCCCAGCCTTATGCTAGTGATTGGTGGAAGCCCTTTCTCCCAAAGTTGCTGCTGTAAAGCTTTCCTGAACCACATTTTGGAAAGGTTTGAAGGCCAGTTTTTGAGTGACCAGCTCCTCTTCTGGCACTGTTTCCATAAGCCTGCCCACTGACCACGGAAAATCTCACCTTCGGTTTTTAGGCAGGTGCTACTCTTTCAGAGTATGCTGTTGCTGACAAAGTATTGTCAGGTTTTCAAAGTGGTAATTGGCTGTTTCCAAGTCCCTCCTTTGCTTCTGAAGGACCAAACTGCCTGCAGACCCTTGAACCTCCTTTCTTTTGAGTAAGCTTGAACCCACAGTTCAGCTTTGTGGTTGGGTTCATGTCTCCTTTGCCATTTTTCCTGCTTTCGATTGGGTTGGAAATACTGAGAGTACGGCCTCCCTCAGGGTACTGTTTGTTTTCTTTGGCTTTCCCAAATGTAACCCATCATGCAGAGCTGAAAATGAATGGGAAGAGAATGAATGAAAATGCTTTGAATCTTGAGAATTTGGATTAAGCTTTGTGTAAAGCTTTTGGTTTGAGGCTTGTCTCTTTTAAATTAGCTGACTATGTAATAGTGCAGATATATCTACCACTGAGGTCCCAGTTAGCTAATGAAGGCTAATGCAGGTGATAGTACATCCTTCAGACACTGGCATCCAATCTGCACTCTAATAGCTTTGACAAATCCCCTCAAGCAGAATTGTCAAGCTGACTCCATGATCAAATGTGCCCAAAAGCTTTAAAAGCACCACTGAGAATGTCAAATGGGACTGATGAGGTTAGATTGCATCCGCATGAGGGGATAAATTGTTCTTGAGTGTAATTCGCAAATCAGAACATTAGACTATTGTAATCAAACTCCAAGTGAACCTCTCTCTAGGGCATAAATATTAGCAGCTGCTCTTCATACATGACAGATCTCTTTCAAAGCTTATACATGCCTATTAATTCTTCTCCTGACCAAAACTTGTTTGAAGGATGCCTCAACCTGCCATAGGGTAGAGAAGATACCTAAGATAACTGATGTATTAATGCTTTTAGCGTGCTGGGAAATGCTCGTCCCAATTTACTTTGCTATTATGTGAGTAAATTTAGAAGTGACTCATTTGTAACCTCCAGCCAGGGCTGGTTGAAGGGCAGTGGACTTATGAAGCCCACGATTTCTGTCATGTGGAGTGGAACTGATTCAACCCTCGGGGAAAGATTGGGTCAATATTTCTGTGTAGTCAGAAGCAGGAAGTGATCAGGGTCAGGATGCAGAGACACTTCTGCCAAATAAATGATAATCATATCGGTCTACAAGTTATATTGGTAAATACGGGACTTGCATGTCCAGTGGGATTGAAAGGAGGTGATGAAGAGTTTGCATATATGAATCTGAGCATGTTTAGATCTCTGATCAGCAAAATATTTAAGAGGTGCCACTTTCAGTGGTATTCAGAAGTGTGCTGAAATACCTGGTGCGTGCCAAGGCCATACTCTTTTCCTGTGCTGCCTTGTATGTCTTCATTTGGGAGGGGTAATGCCTTGCTACTCTTCGGGAAGCCCCATTTGTTGTTGTACTGGTTGTTTTTCTTTTTTTAATCTCCACAGTCATTCCCACTGAAAATGAGGAGACGAACACAGAGTCACTCCATTCACTGAAATACTGGCTCTGAAACAGAGTTGGGTCATCTGCTGTGACCCAGAGCATGAAACCCAGTGTCTTAAGACCACATTCCTTACCTCAGCAGGGCAATACAAATGCAGATTACATGGAATACCTTTTGTTAGGTCTTACAGTGGTTTTATACTTTCTGGGCTATCAAACACATCTTACCTTACAAAGTAGGGAATAATTTAGCATCTTATCTATGAAATGTTCTTAGTCTTCCAGTTAAGACATTACTGGATTGTGGGATTGTGTTGTGCGTGTGTTTATGAGGCATTCTTGTTTTCCTGCTAACATTTCCTCTTCATGGCAGAAAAGTTCTGTATCGGTGTCCCAGGAAAATCACACAAAAGAAAGGATGAGATGTGTCTTACCTACAGAGGACCCAGCTCTGGTGACCTTTCCACCACTGCAACCCTAGGCAAAAACTTAATGAAAATTGCCCTTACCTTTTGCTTAATTGGCTGTTCTTCTGGTGGAAGCAATTCTGGCAGTGGGATAAATGTGGCCGGGGGTGGATTGTTTTCCTGTAAAAAAAAAAGTATTAACTTTTCATTTAGTTCTACAGTTGAAGCAGAATTGCTTCAGGGTTGAAGGCACTAGTGCCCATTAATATGATACAAGAGATCATGATTGGGAAATTTCTCTTTCAAACAGTTCTGGAAAAAAACTGGTCACATTTTCAAGTAAATAAAAATTGATCCATTCCTATTTATGGTACATAAATAAGTACTATATGAAGGAAACAACACTAAAAAGAGAAATGCTTTTAAAGAGTGACTCAGCTATTGTGGTTTTATAGGACAAGTGAATGAAACTTGTTTGGATTCTTTCCAGAATAAATATACACACTTTTAAAGTCCTCTGGAGGATAGAAAAAGAAGCAGCAGTAATGCAGAAGCACTAGTTTAATCTCCAGTCCACCAGATACTTTTGCATTAGTGTGGAGTGCCCATGGTCTGGCCTGGCTGAACAGGGAGCTTTGGCAGGGACTCGGGAAAAAAAAAGAAAAAGAGGAGTTTACCACTTCTGGAAGAAGGGTCAGGCAACTCAAGAAGAGTACAGGGATCTTGTTAGGTCATGCAGAGAGAATATTAGAAAGGCAAAAGCCCAACTAGAACTAAATCTGGCCACTCTTGTAAAGAGATAACAAAAAATGTTTTTACAAATACATTAATAACATTAACAAGAGAGCCAAGGGGAATCTCCATTCTCTATTGGATGCAGGTGGGGAACATTGACACCAAGGATGAGGAAAAGGCTGAGGTACTTAATGCCCTCTTTGCCTCAGTCTTTAACAGTCAGTCCAGTTATCCCCAGGGTATTCAGCCCCCTGAGCTGCAACATAGGGACAGATCGCAGAACAAACCCCCCATAATCCAGGAGGAAGCAGTTTACGACCTGCTGAGCCGCCTGGACACTCACAAGACTATGGGGCCGGATGGGATTCACCCGGGAGTGCTGAGGGAGGTGGCAGAGGAGCTTGCCAAGCCACTC